>APFE030934268.1:0-13347 GCA_000404065.3 Pinus taeda | reverse complement strand
AGAAGGAAATGTTGGCAATACTACATGCACTTAAAACATGGCGACCTTATCGAATGGGAAGACTCTTCAAGGATGAGAATGTGGAAGCATTGTTTTGTGCTATTTCTATAAGCCAACCAGATTGGACAAATGAAGCAAGGGATGAATGGAAGAAGGACAAATAAGTATGGCCACTTATTCAAAAGTTTCAAAAGATCCCAATTCAAAAAATATTGCTAGAAATTGAAGAGGAAGGAAAAATTATATTGGAACCTGGAGCAGTCACAGAAACAAGAACTCGACAGCGATGAAATCGATCAATTTCAGAGTATATCATCAAGTGGAAGAACTTACTTGCTGAATATTTCCACATGGCGAGGACAAGAATTTTATACAGAAGCATCAATACTACTCAATGTTGGACAATGCTTTTTGAAGGAGGGGCATGTTAGGCCCTATACTACTAGTGTAACCCCTTTGTTTTAGTACAACCCCCTTATTATATTGATGTACCCAAGTAGTGCCCATATTGTTACTATTGTGCCCCATAGAAGCCCACTATTGTTATTATTGTTATGTCAGCTCTGATTATGTTATGACCCCTTAGACTCCTATATATAGAAAGGAGGTCTTTTCGTTTGTATCATTGAAGAATTGTTCATTTATATAATGTAAAGGAGGTTGCCCCCTCGAAGAGTCTGAAAACTAAGGCATTGATCTATCTTTTCTATCTTTCCTTGAGCTGGTTCCATAGAAATTTTCCTTAAAAACATTATTCATTGCTCCCTTCAAGGATGTATACATTGTTAGGAGTTCTGGCTAGTTTGATTATTGTCTTACTTGTTCCCAATTATTTGATTAAGAAATTTTTAGAGTTGGAAACAAACTCATGCCCTTTATCACACATTTGGCTAACAATCAACATATTATGTTTTAATCCATCAACAAATAGTACATTTTCAGCTTTGGGTTTCTCTTTTAAGATCACAAAACCTTTTCCTTTAATAGTAGCTGGAGAATTGTTTCCAAAAGAGACATTCTTTTCTTTCATAATCTCATTAAGGGAAGAAAGTTTATATTTTTCACCTATCATATGTTTCGAGAAACCACTATCAATGTACCAAATATTCTCTTGATCTCTTGCATATAGAGATAAACCACATTTTTCATTAGAGGTGATCTTCCTTGTCCAAATTTTGGGAGGTTATGACTTCTGCTCATGCTAATAATATGGGATCATCCTGCTTCTACATTCAGTTTCTTTGTGTCCAAATTTATTGCAAATAGTACATTCAACTTCATTCTGAAGAGGAGATGAGACATTATAGGAATACTTCTTTGACTTGTTCCTATTATTCTTATTTCTTTCTTCTCTAGTCATAATGGTTTTATAAGAAACACAATGAATTTCCTTGTGACCAAAATTATGGCAAGTAGAACATTGACCATTGAAGTATGAATACCTGGGAGTGGAGTACCTTCTGGAGTAGCTAGGCCTTTGATCATGGAAATAATTTCCTTTTTCTCTTGGTTGCCTTACCTGAGTGTGGCTTGATCCTTCTTCTTGTTGCTGAACTTTTCTACTTTGACAATTTCTCCCCTTTAAAACATTGGCATAGCTCGTAGTACCTGCTCCACAACATGTCATAAATCTTGATGCTTCATCATTTTGATTTTCATTATATCTAAGGCATGTTTTGGTTAATAGAGAGCATTGAACCTTAACTATTTCATCTAAGGTTTCATATCCTTTTACAAATTTGAGATTTAGATTCAATTGAACCGTCCTTTTCTCAAGATATTTCTTGGATCCACAATTTCAAGTTCTATATTTTCACAGTGTTTATCATTTACTGGGACTTATTTTCCTGATTCTTTATCTTTTAATTTAACCTCTTCTAGGAAGATTTTTAGTTGGGTTATCTCCTCAACTAGGTTATTTCCATTATACATACTTATTCCCTTTTCTTGATTCTTTTTTATACCCCTGAGTCTATCAGTTTCTCTTAGTGCATTCATCAAGTCATCAGAATTTTCAGACTCACTTGCAAATTGATCTTCAAAAGCCATAAGTATTTTATATTCTTGGTTAGAATCTAAAGCATCATCCTCATCATCAAAAGAGCATTCATTGTCTTCATGTGTATAAAAACTTTTATTTTTAGTAAAACTTTTTTTTCATTCTTCTTGGTGACATTCTTTCCTTTTCCTTTATCATGATTTTCTTTATAATGACACTTTGCAATATAATGACTAACTCTTCCATGAGAAAAACATTTAAGAGAAGCTTACCTTTGAATTTACTAGTTCCCTCCTATAACTTCTTTACAAAATTCGCCTCTTCCTCATCTGAAATATATCATTTATCTTTAGGCTCTTCCGTTTCTTTTCCTTTGTGTGTGGCTTTGAAGGAAGATTTTGTAATTTCTAATGTATTCCCCTTTCTCATCTTCTAAGTTGTTAAGATACCATGAAGTTGTTCTAGAGTAGGGATTTTTAAATCTTGCATTTCTTCAATGGTAGATACTTTGGCATTGAACTTTGGGGTTAGTGATCTCAAAATATTTTGAACAACTACATCATCTTCACTCTTATCTCCACGACCTCTCATTGTGTTAACAATCTCGTCTACTCTAAGGAAGAAATTTGCTATGCTTTCATCGTCATGAATTTTAATAAATTCATATTGAATTATGTATGATTGAAGCTTAGAATGTTTTACCTTAGCTTTGGAAAAGTTTATCCCATATTTCTTTCACAGTACTCAACTGCACGACTTTCACAAACTCAGATTCTGCCAATCTTCCTAAGATAGTTTTTACTACCTTTACATTATTCTCATACTAAACCTTTCGTGCTTCATCTGTGGGAATGAAGGCTTTCTATTGATACCATCCTCCAACAACTCCCCATACGTCAACTCTGAGTGACTGCAAATACAATCTCATCCTAACCTTCCAAAAAATAAATTTATTTCCATTAAACAAAGGTGGCCTAGTAGAAAATACTCCTTCCATCTTGGTCTTTCTATTTTATCTCCCTTTAGGCGATCACTCTTCTTCTTAGGGATTTGATATGATACCAATTGTTATAAATACTGATGGGGGTGGTGGTGATGAATCAATATTTCATTCCCAATTATACTTCATTTAACTTATTCTTTCAATTCATAATTATCATTAAACTATTACTTCATTTAGAGAATTGCAATGTTACCATGAGAAGCATCAAGAATAAAACATACAAATCAAAAAATCAAACACATATGGATGCTGAGATTTTAGGTGGAAACTCAATGTGGGAGAAAACCATTGTTGTTGTGTCTTCTTTGTCTTATTAATATTAAAGAGAAACCTATTACAGTTTTACACTGGTGTAGTATTTTATCAGTGCATAGGCCTCACTAAATTTCCCTAGCTATAATTGGGAGGAATAAACTAGTCCCTCTTACTTCTAGTGATCCACTTTTCACAATAGTTCAAACTAGGACCATCTGCAACAAATAAATTATCTAATAGTTTCACTATATTCAAAAACTAACCAAAAAGGGTCTCTTCCCTTAACCTTGTTCAAATGTACCATACAACAATACTTCATCCACAACAGTCAACAATTTAATATAAGAAAGACATCAATAGGAATGTGTGATAATTCCAACAAACTTTAGAATTTGTACTATTATAATTACCACTGTAAACTGATCACTACCACCTTCAACAGAAAAAGTCTTTGTCATCAACTTCTTTCGACACTGATATTATATCACAGGACCAACCACCATCAAAAATTAAATTCTGCATATCTTGTTATAAGCACTACATATAGAAATAATAAAATCCCTTTGCAACAGACAAGAAATAACTCAATCATAAGACACAAGGAGTATTGGATTACAATGATTGTCACAAGAAATATTTTCAACTCATATTTTTGGATAAAACCTCATCAAATCCACCTATCGCAAATAACATAAATTTTGCACATTTGCGCCTTTCAGATTAATTCTTTACATGAAATGTTATTATCTTCTTTTGTATTTTGAGTTGACTTACCTGAATGCTCCACCATTTCATCTACCAAATAGCCCACTCTTTTCTTTTAAACTATTAATTCTTATACCTATGGAATATAGAGCCTCTGGGCAGGGCCTACTTTGATCTTGTGCTCTTATCGATGCCATGTGAGCCTACTCACAACAACTTGACTCGATGGATAGAAGGATTACTAGAACCTCTTAGCGGGCCCTAATTTGATTTGATGCCATGTGAGCCCATTCACAACAACCAACATGATGGATGAATGAAGTTCAAAAACTGCCAAGTTGTAAAACCTCCATGTGGGACCTACTCAATTATCTATCTTGTCAAGACCCATGAGTCTGGTCTACTTCTAGATATGATTCCTTATATAAGTATGTCTGGCATGCGGAGGGTTACAATTCCTTGAACCAAAGTCTCTATTTTTTCCTAAAGTAGCATAATGTAGACAAATCCTTGCACCCATTTCATTTCATCTGTGAGGTTTAAACTCTAGAATAACAGTTTAGGACAATTGTGCAATGCTTTTCTCACTGCCTCAATCAAATGCAACGCAAGGGGTCCTAGACTACAAGCCTTAATCTACCCTTAATCAACACGGGATATGAATCCAAGTGTCATGTGAAGAATCTGAGACTCGATTAAGGAAAAACGTTGACGAATTTGCAACGCTCACAGATTGTAGGTATGAACGTGAGCAAAGCATTGAAGGCAGGATTGGAATTGATCCTGGATCTAATCTGATTTGCAAGAATGTTGCAATGCATATTTCTACTCTCCGAAACAAGGATACCGAGACCAAGCATCAAATTTCAAGCAGGCGTGAACAGGCAGGCAAGCAGAAGACAAGGTTTTGTGAGCACAGTGGATAGGCAGTGTGAACAGGGTTTCATGAGCTCAGAGCAGTGAGGCAGTTAAATTCTAAATAAGTAAACGTTTAGAACATGAAAAACACTCGGAAGAGCCAAGGTGTAAAGAGCAAGGAAATTTCAAATTTTGTGGAAATAAATCATTTGGGTCAATTCAAAATTGCTTCAACAGACAAAACATGAAGGTGGATTTGGGTAAATGCAAAGAAATATGAGGGCATTTTAAGGCGTAAGATTGCTCGCCTTAAATGGGGACAAATGAGAATAAAATTGATCAAGAAAAAGAAAAAGGAAAAGAAAATAAATAAGAGAAACAAAAATAAAGAAGAATCAATCATTTGCAATCCCACATCTACACCTCTTACTTGGTCATCAGATCTATATGTCCAAGAACTGATGAAGGTCAGAACAAGGCTGGAGATTTTGGAAGCCAGAGAACAAGGAAGAGACCACAAAATTTCGGAGATCACAGTTGCAAACTAATGTCTAAGGGAAGGTAATAAATTTTAAAAGAATAGGTAACAATATTACAAGAGGCTCTAGAGACAGGAAAACAAGAGTGGAAAAACATGAAAGAAGTAATAACAAAAAATAGAGATGTGATAATTTCTAAACAAACTCAGGTAGATACACAGGTATCTTAGCAAACAGACATTTCCAAAGAGAAGGAAAAAATGAACAGTGGGAAAGATAGTCCAAAAGAAATCAAAGCTAAAGCTGAAGACGCTAATGGTTACATAAGGATAGAGGAAGAAGAAGATGCAAGTGATCACAGAGCACAGGAAATAGAACAAAAAGAAAGTCAGGATAGAAAAACAAACGTTATTATCAGGGGAATAAGAGATTATGGGAAGAATGAAAGTACTCTCAATTTGACAAGAGACTTTCTGAAAGAGAAACTACATTGGAAAGGGCAAATTTGCCAAGCAAGAAGGGTTGGGAGGATATGTGAAGAGAGGCCTCGACTCTTAAAAGTCACCATGGAAAGCGTACAAAAAAATCGACAACTCTTGGGCAAAAAGAAACTCTTGAAAGGCTCATAATTCTTCCTCGATGAAGATTTAACCAAAAAACAACAAGAGGAGAGAAGGGATGAAGTGGAGAAAATTAGAACAACAAGAAATGAAGGGAAAAGAGCATGGTTGTACAATGGGAAAGTCATTATTGTAGTGTTTGGGCCTCCAAGAAAATCAGGGCAACAAGCTGACAGTAAAGAAAAAATAGAGAATTCAATAATAGAGATGAAAACAACAAGAGTAGCATGGAAAAAAAGGGGTGAAGACTCAAATTCGAGTCTTATGTGCCAAACTACGTAGCAGTCAAATCCTACCCAAATCTACCTAAGTTTAGTTTGTTGGAGTTGTAGAGGTTACCCTTGGAGGAGGGGACCTGGGTTAGGGCCTATTATGGAAGGTACAAACATAATTTGTCTCACGGAAACTCATGAACATGATGGTTGCAAAACTCCTGTGTTTGACGATTATTTGAAGTTGGCAATTTGGAACATGGTAGCAGAAAATGGCAAAGGGTATGGGGGAATACTAGTTTTAGTGAAAGAAAAAGAAGGCCATCACATTCAGTTAATTAAAGAAGATGCAAAAAAACAATATCTATGGTTGAAAATATTAGAGAATGAGAATCACATAAGAATTACAACATGCTATTTTGCCCCTCAAGTCTCAAAAACTTACAAAAATAAGGGGCTTGACACCAAGGATTCATATGCAACTTTAAAACAAGATATTTCCGTGTACTCTCATCAGGGAGAATTTATTTTAGTGGGAAATGCTAGAACAATAAATAATCAAGCTAGCATCCTTTGTTGCAAAGAGGATAACAATCCTATTTGGCTCACTAAATAGGAGAATCCCCAATGGGTGAGGTGTTCAGATGATGACAAATTTAGCAATCATTTTGGAGATGAGTTTCTTACATTTTGTGGGGCTTTCAACTTAATTATTTGCAATGGTCTAGATAGATGGAAAAGGTCTGGGAACTTCACTTGCAACACATACAATGGGGCAAGTGTTGTTGACTATGTGATGTGTTCACAAAGCTTAATAGAAAAGATATATGAAGTTAGTATTGGAGAGCATATTTGGGACTTAAAATCATACCATAACCCAATTTTTATAATGTTATCATGGTTAGAAGAAAGGTAGCATAGGAGGAAAACCCAATGGTCGACAATCACTATCAAGGGGCAAAATTCTTCTAACACAAGAAAATGGTACTATCTTCAAGACAATGTTAGAGAGATTAATTCAGAAGGAGAAAACTGGTTTCAAATGCTTCAACAACCATGAGTTAACTAATATAATCCAATGCGCACTTGAGAAGTGAAATAGAGCAAAAAATAGGAAATCAGAATCAAATTGCTTTCCTGTAAATGCTTGGTTTGATGAGGAATGCAAAATGGCAGGGAGAACATTGAAAAAGGTAGGAAAAGAGAAGATGAATGTAAAGTTATATAAGCAGATACTAAAAAGGAAAAAATATGAGTTCATGCAAACAAGGAGAGAAGACTTAATATATTTAGGCGAGAATCATCCAAAGCTTTTTTGGTAGGAACTGCAACCAAGGGAAAAGCAAATTGAAAATGATATTACAACCAATCAATGGTTTGAACATGCAAGGCAACTCAATGAGAAAGAATCTGAGGCAGAGTCCCCCCCTATGATCAACACAAATTCAAAGCTCTTCACATTACAAAAGGTGGAGAATGGAATTAAGAAGCTGAAAACAGGAAAGGTAAAGGACTTGGTTGAACTTCAAGCAGAGTATCTAAAATGGGGAATGAACGCTCTTGCACCACACATCATGAAAATATTCAGCAACATCATTCAACAAGGATTCCCAAGAGATTGGAAAACTAGCCTAGTAATACCCCTTTTTAGAAGTGGAGATATTAATAATCCATCCAACTATAGAACAATTATGATCAATCCGTTGTTTGCAAAGCTTCTCGGCAACATGGTAGAAGACAGAATTAGCAAGTGGGCATAAGTAAAAGAAAAGAGGGCAAGTAGACAAGCAGGTTTTAGGCCGAAACATTCTACAATGGATCATGGCATCACATTGAGACACATTGTTGAAAAGGTTTGGGAGGGCAAAGAAGAAGTATTTTGCTACTTTGTTGACTTCAAAAAAGCATTTGACACAGTCCCTAGGGATAAGTTGTGGTGTAGAATGGAAGAACTTGAAATTCCTATGCATTATAGAGTCGTTGTCCATAAACTTTTTGAAGAAGTGAAAGTCAAAATTAGAACCTCAGCAGGTATTTCAGAAAGCTTTAGAAGTGACATTGGAGTCAAGTAAGGTTGTCCTCTATCCCCCACTATTTTTGGCCTGTATATTGATAAATTGTAAGAGTGGCTAAATTTGCAAGGTGGAGATGGTGTTCGGTTGGGGGAGTTTGTGATAAAGCTTCTTTTATATGCTGATGATATTGTATTGATTTCTAAATCGGCCCATGGATTGCAAATGCACTTGAATTCCCTTGAGCATATTTGTAGAGCAGTGGGGATGCAAGTAAATACTAGAAAGACTAAAGTAATGATTTTTTCTAATAAAAGGAAGTAGAGCCAGCATACTTTCTTCTTTGAAGACAACATTCTTGAAGAAGTAAAGGAGTACAAGTACCTTGGGATTGATTTCAACAATAAACTCAATTGGGAGGACTGTAGAAAGAAGAGAATTTTAGGAGGGTGGAAAGCATTATATGCTCTTCAAAACAGATGTAGAGGCAGAGTTATGGGATTGGAAAATGATTAAAGTGCTTTTTGGACTCCTAGTTTGTCCAGTGATGCTATATGGGTGTGAATTGTGGGCTAGCAACACTCTCGCCTCAAAATGGAAACAAATTGAGAAAATCCAAAAGTGCTTGATCATGAGCAAGTTCAAAATAAAAAGTTTGGTACCTTATGAGATAATGTTGAGTGAAATAAATGCAACTTCCATTGAAACAATTGCTATGGTGCGACTCATAAGATACCTAAAAATAATTGAACAAATGAGAGTAGGTAGATGGCCTAATGTTATCTTCAAATGAAAGCATCAGTGAAAGAAAGAAAACATGGATGAAACTACACATGGATGAAAATATGGAATATCTACCTCAATGCCTGTCCCACAAATAGCAAGGAGTTAAAGGATTTTGTTATGGAGAAGTTTTGTACAAAGGTATGGGGAAAAGAGTTGGGTAGAAAGAAGAAGTATTACATTGAGGAATTCAATCCTACATGTGATTTACAACAAAAAGAGTTCACTGGAGCTAGCATTTTGTGGAGGGAAAAGGCTCTTATTTCTCAATTAAGGACCAACTCACATTAACTTCGGTGTGAAACAGGATGGTGGAAAAGGCCTAAAGAAGCTTGCGAAGAAAGGGTGTGTACATTTTGCACGTCTGGGGTTGTGGAATCGGAAAAACATTTCATTTTGGAATGTGATGCATTCAAAGACATCAAAGAAAGTTATGAGAACATGTTAGCATCCATTTCTTGGCATTGTATTTTTAGCGAGGGGATTGTTGGAAGGTTGGGTCAGCTCATCATCAATTTGAATCGGAAAAGGATTGAATCGCAAAGAGCGAAAAATGGGGAACTAATGGTCTCATAGACTATTTTTAGTCTCGTGGACCTTAAAATATCATTTCATTTCATTTCATATATCTGGGCATAAAACTTCAGGCATTAGCCCACCTTAATATAACGTATGATCGATGCCACATAAGCTCATTCAAATGGGCCCGATGTAATGTGAAGGTTAGTTAATAAAACCCTTCGAGTTCATAACCCACCAGGTTGGTCCACCTTCTTCTCCTGCCACGTGAGCCCTCTCATCCAAGCTCGCCTTGATAGAATACTCAGTTGTCAAAGCCTCTAACCCTGTTGCTATAGCTTGATGCTATGGAAAAAGGTGTTTACAAAAACCATTAGGGTAGAACCTATGGGCATGAACCACTCTTGATAAAGCTTCAAGCTTCTGGCCCACTTATTGTTTCCTAATGTGATGGGAAAAGGTGTTTACAAAAACTGGCAGGGTAGAACCTCTAGGAGAGACCCACTCTTGATAAAGATTCTGGATCATTATTTGTTAAACAACAAATTGTCAGGTGACGAGTTTCTGGAGATAAAGAAAAATGGTTAAGTCCCACACACTCTCCCTTATAAGGACTCTACTTCTTTGTGCATTCTCGTAGCCCTCCTACAATTGATTTATATATGTGCAATAATTTTGGCCCCTTAAAAGTTTCTACTTGACAAGTGCTTCAACATTATCAAACTGATATAACTACTTTACTGACCATAAGCAGATATTAGTCCTTTACGAGCCTAGTTGAAGGCCTGTGCGAACCAAGACAAAAGAATCTCAAGAAAGAATTGCACACAAAGCTTTAAGATAAATCTCTTTATATAGTATTTCATTGTCCCATATACCATAGGCAGAAACCATGGAACTTTTCATACCAAGGGAAAAAAAGTATGGAGGAAATATGGACCAAGTCAATCCATTCATGTGTGCACAAAACCATGGACAAAAAACCAATGTTAAATAGTTTATTCGACCAACAAAGATTAACTTCCAACCAACTTGAGAAAATCAATTTACCGATGATATCATATCAAATAAAAAACTTTATTTAGAAAGTAATTTTGTTGTAACTTCCACCACAAATAAAAGGATTATAACCTTCACCCAATTAAAATATTCTTAATCGACCAATTCATGTGGACCAAGATTAATTGAAATGCCAAGTGCCAACATTGATCCTGTGCAAGCAGTAGGGTTCCTGTGAATTCTATGGAGTTCCCATGAAATCATCTTGGTTTCCATCAAAGACAACATAGAACCATAATGCCAAAAAATTCAATTCATCTTATGACCATTCCTTTCACTTACCCATCAATTATTTTTAGCATGTTGTCCAATAATTCAGTTTTGCATACCAATGGTTTCATGATTACATTGGTATGATCAACAATTTGTGAGTGAAGAATCATGAGGTTTATTAGCCCTTCTGTAGCAAGTTATTTCCCTTTCTAACTCAGAGTTGGAGTGTAGAATACTTTGTTGTTTCTACAGAAATTGTTTGCTTCATAGGCTATTGCTACAGAAGTTGATCTATATAGAAGATGTGAAAGATCCCATGGAGCATATTTCTATAGAATATGTGAAATAGGTTATAAAGCTATTAAATATGCTATAAACATTGTTATAAATGCTACATAGGCTAATTCTACAAAATTTGATGAGGAGGAAGCGAATTTAAGGACATTTCTAGAAGGTCACACCAAGAAACAAACCTTACAACCATCAAAACATGAGGAAGATAAAGATCCTTATATAGGGTAGGGAACTAAGTCTAGTGACCTTTCTAGAAACAAATTTCTTTTTACAAGATAGAGAGAAATACCAAACACATATTTATATAGAGGATTCATGTTGGTGAAATGAACAGACCATAGGCCTACCATTTAGGGATCATAAGGTATTAGAGCAGTTGTATTCTTGAGCATGACATAGCTTCCATAGATTTAAAAAGAACATTGTAGATCTCATCATGAGAAATGAAAGCTAAGAAAAGTATAAATACTTAAGGACTGATAATGCTCATCATTGTCAAGAGAATGGGCACTTGAAGGAATAAGTATAGATGCTCAACAAGAGGATGGAAAAAAATGGAGAATAAGCTTGAGGCCTCCACCAAATCGCTACCATCATTGAAGAAGTGATTTGATAGATTCCTAAAATCCCTTTCAATGGTCAAGATGTATTGGGACAAGCACAAAATGTAGTGTGTACACGTTGGTGAGAAGGTCATTCAATTGGATAAATGGCAAGAGGATAAGCTAACACTCATGATGTCTTAGCTACAACAAGAGTTGGTAAAGAAGGAGGAGGCATTGGAAAGGTTCTAAGCAATGGTCTAAGAGCATCGAGAAGAAAAGACACCTTCCATTGCTACTATCAATGTTAGCACCATGAGGGATACCACTTTGGAAAGTTTAGATTTTGTAGATAGTTATCAAGAGAATTTTGGTGAATTCAAAAAGCATACCAAAGGCATTGGTTCCAAATTGTTAAGGTATATTAGTTATGTTGAACAAGGGCTAGGAAAGAGAAAACAAGGAATCCTAAGCCCCATTGTAGATGCATAGAGAGCCAAACATGAAGTCCTAGGTTTTGATGGTAGTAGTAGTTGTTACAACAAAGCAAGTAGTTGTTTGATGGAAGAAAGAGGGACCAAATAAGGAGCTCAAGCATGGCATGACATCTCTTTAATTACAAGTGGTTTGAAGAATGAATCAATGATGGATGAACCATATTTCCAATAACCAAGACTCGCATAACCACGGGGGCTTCACTGGGGGGGACGGGGGGATACCATACCATGTGCATTCATATTAGGGTACATATATTGAGGAAAAAGTTGCATGATATATTGAGCATATAATAGGGGTAATTTTTTATTATATGTGGAGTATAAAAAATGGAGGTCAAAGTTAATGAAAAACTTTAAAGGGGATATAAAATTTGTTAATGAAAAAATGGATACCTACAATATCTAGTGAAAGTAGGGGTTTTTTAAATTGGGAAGGTGTATTGGGTTTGTATTGGTAGGGGGTTAAATAAATTGTTTTTTAGAGGTATTTTCAATATATAGTCAAATTAAGGGTATTATTTAGTATGCCACGAATGCATGTGCTATGTCAGACGTTCATTGAGTGAAGCCCCATGCCCATAAAAAACATGTATGGGTATGAAATATGGTCATTGAATTGACATGTTTGCAGAGAATGTTTTCCATTCTAGGAAGCAACTAACCCTAATAAAATAATGCAATAAAAATTCCTCTTAGGGGGTTGTTACATGATGGCAGCATGTTGGGGTCACCCTAAATATGAAGACCAACATTTGAATTGGCTTCATCATTATCAACATGGACTATCTCCAAGACAAAGGGGGATATGGGAATGAATGTTGAGTTTAGAGTTTAGATATGGAGACTTCTCAAACCTAAGTGTTAATGAGAAAATTTCTACATTATGGGAGCAAGCAAGCCAAAACCAGGGCTAGAAATATAGAAAAGGACATGAGATAGTAGCTAGAGCCTCTAAGAGTCATACTGTTATTGATAGGAGCCAGATTTAGAGTGATATTCTAGAGAACTATACAAAAGGCACATTGATATTATTTGGTTTCCTTGAGATTTTAGAAAACAAAAAGCGTCACAAAGGGAAAGTGTGATCCAAAATGGAAGAGAACTAAAGAATGGGTGTAAGACTCCCTGCCTGCAACTTAAGCTTGAAAATATTAAAGGTTGGAAAAAATTGTAACCAATTCATTAAGAAATTTTGAGGCCATAAAAAAAAATGTACTATCAAAATAAACTTAAAAAAAATCTATAAGATTCATGATGATGGTTTCATCCCCAAGGGTAAATATTGTTGGAAGGAAAA
>APFE030934265.1:83851-116573 GCA_000404065.3 Pinus taeda | reverse complement strand
ATAGCAGACGCTTCCGCGGACGCTTCGCTTCCTAGATTTTTGGAAAATGACGCTTCCGCGCTTCCGCTTCGCTCCCGCTTCGTGCAACATTGGTTGCACCAAAGTCCTGTTGACTACTTTTGTCTGCCCATCTGTCTGTGGATAGAATGTTGTAGATCTCTTCAACTTTTTGTCCATCTTCTCCCATAATGTAGTCCAGAATGCATTGAGAAATCTCGTATCCCTGTCTGAAATGATGCTCCTTGGTATCCCAAAGTGTACCCAAACCTATCCAAAGAACAAGTTTGTTGTTTCTTGTCTGTTGATGGTCTTTTTCCAAGGCATCACAACACACATATTGTTGAACCTGTCAACTACCACGAACAAGTAGTCATGTCCCTTCCTGGTTGTCAGTAAACCTCCCAAAAAGTCCATAAAAATGCTTTCCCAAGGACGAGTAGGTACAGGTAAGGGATGATACAAACATTGTTTCCTGTTGCTAGGTTTGTTGGTACAACAAAGCATGAATCCTCTTATGAACCTAGCTACCTGCTTTTACATCTTGGGCCAATACACATACCTCTGCAAGTTAGCCACAGTCTTCCCTACACCAAAGTGCCCTGCAACCTTGGAGGTGTGAGCCTCTTTAATCAGTTGCAAACGCTCACCTTTAGGAACACATAGCTTATCCATCCTGTAGAGTAACCCATCCTGAGGATGGTAGTCAACGATGTTGTTGCCACCGTGCACATGGCTCTGACTCTGAAACTGTTGATACACCTCCTTGAAGTCCTCATATTTTGAATATGCTTCTATGTATGCATCATGGGTGAATGGTTCCATGTGCATAAGAGTCACCAAAGTTGTAATCTTTGATGTGGGTGGCCTTGAAAGCATATTGGCCAACTTGTTTGTGATGCCCTTCTTATACTTGATCACCAAATGGAACTACTGTAAAAACTCCATCTGCTTGTAATGCCTGGTAGGTTGTAGCTTATTCTGGGCCTGCAGGTACTGTAACGGATGGTGATCCATGTGGATTATTGTCTCCTTTCCCATCAAATAGTACTTCCACTTCTTCACAACTTGCACCATGGCATAGAGCTCCTTATCGTAGGTAGGGTAGTTAAGCACTGCCCCATGAAAAACTTCAGAATGGTACATACAGGCCTTCCTCCCTACATCAAGACAGCTCCCATAGCATACCCACTCGCATTTGTCTCCACTTCAAAGGGCCGCTGCAAGTTTGGTAATGCCAGTACTGGTGCTTCATTGATCTTCTTCTTTAACTCATCGAAAGTCTTCTGTTGACCTTTCCCCATTGGAAACTCTTGCCACTTGTTGTTATGGCATGAAGCGGTGTTGCTACTGCTGAAAACGAGACTATGAATTTCCTCAGGTACTATGTTGCTCCAATGAAACTCCTAAGCTCAGTAACATTAGTAGGCACCAACCATTTCATGATGGCCTCCATCTTGGAAGGATTTATCTTCAATTCTCCTCCACCAATCACATATCCCAAATACACCAAGGGGTGTTTTGCAAACTCACACTTCTGGAGATTTGCTAGCAGTTGGTTCATCTTCAATATTTCCAGCACCTGCATCCAATATGAAACATGCTCCTCCCAGGTAGCACTATATACCAGTATATCATCCAAATAGACAATAACAAATGAATCTATAAAAGGGCACAGTACATCATTCATTAATCTCATAAATGTAGTTGGTGTATTACATAGGCCAAATGGCATAACTAACCACTCATACAAACCTTGCCTAGTTGTGAAGGCGGTCTTCCATGTATCTTCTTCTTTGACTCGAACCTGGTGATATCCAGACTTCAAGTCTAGCTTAGTGAAATACTTTGCTTGGTGCAGTTGATCTAGCATATCGTCTATCCTGGGCAAGGGGTATTTGTTCTTGAGCGTGATTTTATTCAATGTCCTGTAATCTATACAATCTGCCAAGCCCCATCCTTCTTTAACACGATGATGATGGGTGACCCACATGGTGATGTACTCAGTCGAATGACACCTTGTTCCAGCAATTGCTGCAATTGTTTCTTCACCTCACTTGCTTCTATAACAGACTGCCTGTACAACCCAATATTTGGCAATGGGGAGTCCGACAATAGTTGGATCTCATGCTCCACTTCTTAGGGGGTAACCCTTTAGGCTCTTAGAACAAGTCCTTGTAAGCCTGTAACAACTCCTCATATTGTTGTTTTAGTTTCTTAGTACACCCCTCTAGGGATGCCTTGCCTCTTATTGACTCCTCTACAAACTAATTTTCTCTTAAAAACAATAAAACATACTTCTTGTTGGAACTGATCAATTTCTTGGCTTGGTTGGCATTTACCAATGAAATTTTCTACTTGCCCTTGTGCGCGTTGATGATGAATAATTTTCCATCGTTGATGAGATGGTACTGGTTAGCTCTATTCATGAATATTGCATCACGCGTGTACATGTATGGACTCCCAAACACAACTCCACATACATCAAGGGGAACCACATCCAGATCTACTTCATCAATAAAATCAGCACTGGTAGCAAATCTAATTTTGCAGTGTTTTGTTACCTTCAGCTTTGCATCCTTATGTGTTGATTTTGGGTAGCATCAAATGTGCTCTAGCTCCGAAATATTGTGGAGGGGCTAGAATAGATAAGATCTTCAAGACCCAGAAATCGTTTGGAGAAATTCCACCCGGATTGTGAGTTATTAAAATAATTAATATTTTTAATGGGGTTCCTAAGTCTAAACTTAGGAAAATAAAAATATTAATGGGTATTAAGAAAAATATGGGTGAGAAGCTTCTAAGAGACGAGGATCAAGTCTGTTTTAATCTTAGTCGTTGATTAGGGACTTAATCTCGGTCGTTGACTCATCAACATGAAAAGTATAAAAGGAGGCTTGAGGGTCAGTTGAAGATACACCGAGTGATAAAATCAGCTCGATTTTCTGGGGTGTGGTTTGTAGAGAAAATCGAACTAGTGATTTGAGTTGCAGTGAGAGGGCTAGAAGCAGAGATTTGGATCGGGAAGGAGTATCAAGCCAAAGAGTACTAGGCAGAGAAGCAGCAGTAACATCAGAGAGGCAGTACAGAGGCCTACGCAGCCCAGGAAGGGACTCACGCAATGCTGACACAGGCCAAGAGGGTCTCTTGCAGTGGCAGTGCAGGATATTTGTCAGAAGTTCGCGATTTTGATGGAGAAGCGAGGTTCTGAGCCAAGAGGGTTGAACATCAAACTTCCTCCAGCAAATCGATCCAGCAGAAGGGGTGACACAGACTCCTAGAGGCAAGACGCTGGCCCAAGCAGTGATTGCACTAGGATTTCGTAGTGTTTTCTGAAGTCAAGCCACTTAGTGGATTAGTTGTGACTTGAAGAACGAGGTAAACCCTTGTATGTATTTCTTACTACCATGATTTCTTTGAAAGGTTAGCCGGTGTGGGAGGCAACCTGTTGTAATTAGATTCTGCTTGCTTAATAATAAAAACCCTGTATCTGCTACACTGGTTTTCCCGCATTGGTTTTTCCCGGGGACATGTCCAAAAATAACGGTGTCCCTTGTGTGTTTGTCTCGTATTTTCAATTTATGATCTGTATGTCAATGTAGTCTGTAGTAGTGTTTTTCATCATTGTTTATAAATTAAATAACTTGTTGAATGTAAACAAGTAGGAGATGATAAACCAGTGATTGCAGTAGGATTTCTGATGTGTAGATTCAGAAATTTCACATGGTATCAGAGCATTGCAGATCATAGGACACTGAAGCCATCAGCTGGGAGATCCAACGAAACTACTGCAGAGAAGCAGTTGTCCCAAGTGACAGCATTGTTTCAGAGCCACAGGAGCAGCTGTAGGAGTGACACAGAGGCTCACGTAGTGCCTGCATCAGCATTTTGAGCCAAGATGGTGTTCTTTTGGCTTCTATGTATCATATTCATTCCACTTTTGGTTTTAATGATGGCAAGGGGGATTAGGAAGAGAAGGGAAGAAGCACAAGGGGACAGTGGTCCCAATATGAGTGACCCAATGTATGATGAGGAGGAAGGGTTTGAAGAGGAAAGGGATGATGTTGAACCTGAAGGGGAAACTGAAACACTAGAGGGGAAAGCTGCATTAACACCCTTGTGGAACTATGTGACCAAACTTGAAGGGGGAAAATGTGGTGGAAGCTACAAAATTTTTGTGCCCTCATGGTTGTCATGGAGGAAAACCATTTAGTGGTTCATATACCCGTGTGCAGAGGCATCTTTGTGGGGTGTTGGACAGTGATGAAAGAAAGGGTTCTGTGGGGGTGTCAATTTGCCCAAACATTTCCTTTGAAGAAAGAAGAAAATACATGCAAATAGAGGTGGCTGCACAACAAAAAACAAGAAACAAAAAACTCATTCTGAATCAAGTGCAACCTCTAGATTTGGTAGTTCATCTCCTCATGGTACTTCTGGAAGCTCTGGAGGTAGAAGAACAATAGGGGATTTCCTTAATGTTGCTGGGAGGGATGATGTGGATGGAAAGATAGTTTGTTTTCTTTGTGCTTGCGGTGTACCATTCAATGTGCTTCGCTCTCCCTATTGGCATGAAATTGTAAAGGCCATCAATGACGCCTCAAAAGGATACAAGGCTCCCAACTATGAGAAAGCTAGAATAGTGTTATTAAAAAGAGAAAAAGCTAAGGTTCAAAGAGCTTTGACACGTTTTACCACATGAAGTGGTGGATTATGGGGTATCCATTGTATCAGATGGGTGGACAAATATTAGAAACCAACATTTGATAAATGTTCTTTGTGTTTCTTCTAGTGGTGCAGTATTTATTGCATGTCATGACTCCTCCTCCATCAGTGCAACTGCACAAAACATTGCAGATCTCCTATTGAAATCAATCAAAGATGTTGGTCCGAATAATGTGGTTCAAGTGATCACAGATAATGCAGCAAATTGTAAGGTAGCAGGAAAAATTATTGAGCGTACTCATCCACACATCTTTTGGTCTGGGTGCCTGGTTCACACATTGAACCTTTTGATGCATGATATTGTGAAACACAAAGAATGTGGGTGGATTACCGAGCTTTACAGGAGAAGGAAGCAACTCATTAAAGTCATCACAAGGCATACAAGGGCTACTTCTATGGCACTTACTCCAAGTTGCAGTTGCTTAAACTTGCAAAGACAAGATTTGCCAGTTATTACCTCACCTTTAGGCGGCTAATGAAGGTGAGACAAGCATTAACTAGTTTGGTGTGTGCTGAATCATGGGATGAAATTAACACTGACAGAGATGGTGCTAATGCAGTCAAGGACACTGTTCTTGACATTTACTTTTGGTCACAGGTTAAATATGCTTTGCAATTCACCAAACCAATTTATTACATGATCAAGTTTGGAGATTCAGATCGACTAACAATTGGGGAGGTGTATGAGCAAATGGATAGCATGTTGGGGCAGATTAAAGACATTGTTGAGCCTAGAGATATCAACTTGTACAATTATATTCGTGCAGAGGTGGAAAACCAGTGAGAAATGCTAAATGTTCCATTGCATGCATTAACATATGTTTTGACACCTAAATACTATCATCCATCATAGCTTTCAACACCAGCACCTGGGGGGGGGAGCAGGAGAAAACCACACCAAGATCAAGAGCTTCACAAAAAATATATGGCTGCATTGTGTAAATTAATCCCTGATGGGGAGGAGGCTGCCATGGTACGGAGACAGTTGAGCAACTATACGCTTAACACTGGTCCATTTGGGAGCATGCATGCAATTAGAGATCAAGAGACTTTTTCTTCTCTTGAGTGGTGGAACATGCATGGAGGGGCTACTCCACTTCTACAGACTTTGGCATTGTGGGTGTTATCACAAGTGGTAAACACTTCTTCTGCAGAGAGGTGTTGGAGCTCTTATTCTTTTATCCACAGTGTTAAAAGGAACAGGTTGAGTTTAGACCGGGCAGAGAGCTTGGTTTATGTTCATTACAACTTGTGATTGTTGTCCTATTACTGTGAAGATGCAAAGACTAATAAAGACCTGTTGATTTGGGACAAGAATCCAGAGGAGCCCAATTTGGAGGTTGGAGTGTTGCAATTAGAGCAATTAGAGGATGCTCCTATCCAGGTATGTCCATTGTGCTATGAATTTTCCTTATAAAACATTTCTCTAATTCATGTTTTTTATTTTTTTGTTAACTAGTGTTTTTTTTTGCATGAATTTTTTGAGCAATTCTAGGATGATGATGATCGTGTTGATATGCCACCCCCACTCCCATCTGGTCCCTTGGTTCCTAGGTTCCATGGTTCAACACCAATAGCAGGGGGTTCGTCTTCATCAGTTTCAGTGCCACTGCCACAACTTCCACAGGCACCATCTTCTTCATTGCCACCACATGGAGCTCCACTGCCACGTTCTCTTCGTGGTGGAAAGAGGAGAGATTAGTAGATATATTCACAATTTACTACTTTTGTCATAGATTACTCATTAGACTTGTAGGCTTGTGAATTTGAACCTTTTTTGTCTTGGCAGTGACCAAGTGACATATTTTGTAAACAATATTATTTGAATTTTGGACATGACAAATGTTGACAGTTGCTCACTTGCTAGATAAATCATAATATGCTCTATGTTTTATGTTTTATAATATGCTTAAATGTTTTATGTTTTATAATATGTTTAAAAATTTGATGTATGTTTGTAATTGCTCGAATATAGATGGTTGATGTACATACTAGTAACTACAATGGAATCATGGATGCCATATCTATCTTGATTTATGCAAAAATATGCATGTTTTCATGTCTTCTACAACTAATTTGGTATCTGGGATGTTTGTTTTGAGTATAAATGCAAATAAATATAAATATAAATATATATATATATATAGCAGACACTTCGCTTCCTAGATTTTTGGAAAATGACGCTTCCACGTCCCCGCTTCATGCAACATTGGATAGGTATTGTTGCCATGTATTTTTTCTCTGTCGAGTGAGCCGGTTAGGCACCCAGTTGTACTCAAGGAAATACTGCATAATAATAGACCCTCAAAATAGTTGCACCAGTTTTCCCGCATTGGGTTTTTCTAGGGACATTTGTTCAAAAATAACGGTGTCACTTGTGTGCTTGTTTTCTTTCAGTTGATAATCTGTAGATGTTGTGACTGTATTGTGTTTATTTCGGTATTTAAATGTTTTAAATAACTTGTTCAAAATTTACAAGTAGAAGAAATAAACCAGCAGAATACAAATTAATTTTCTAACGGATAGACTTAGAAAATTCAATATATGCCAGCTTTTGGGTGGCTTTTCAATTGCTTACTTCTTAGCAACTGAGTTGGAGTGCAGCAGTTAGCAGTGACAGTGCTATGGGCAGCATGATGCAACATATTGAGAGGGAGTTGCAGTATAGGATGCAGTAGTGCAAGAAGGGCAGCAGGCCAAGCATCAACAGCACAGAGGACCGATGCAGTGGATCAGTGTGATGCTTCTATTGGGAAGTATTATTGGAGCACATTCCTCGCTAAGAGGGAGTGTTGATTTTGGATAGCATCAGATGTGCTTTAGCTCCAAAATTTTGTGGAGGCGCTAGAATACATAAGATCTCCAAGACCCAAAAATCGTTTGGACAAATCTCACTCAGATTGTGAGTTATTAAAATAATTAATATTTTTAATGGGGTTCCTAAGTCTAAACTTAGGAAAATAAAAATATTAATGGGTATTAATAAAAATATGGGTGAGAAGCTTCTAAGAGACGAGGATCAAGTTTGTTTTAATCTTAGTCATTGATTAGGGACTTAATCTCGGTGTTGACTCATCAACAGGAAAAGTATAAGAGGAAGCTTGAGGTTCAATTGAAGATACACCGAGTGATCAAATCAATGCGATTTTTTTGGGGTGTGGTTTGCTAAGAAAATCGAATTAGTGATTTGAGTTGCAGTGAGGGGCAGAAGCAGAGATTTGGATCAAGGAGTCTCGAGCCAAAGAGTACCAAGAAGAGAGGCAGTAGTAGCATTAGAGAGGCAGCGCAGAGACCTACGCATCGCAGGAAGGGGCTCATGCAGTGCTGACGCAGGCCAAGAGGGTCTCTTGCAGTGGCAGTGCAGGATATTCGTTAGAAGTTTGACATTTTGTTGGAGAAGCAAGGTTCTGAGCTAGGAGGGCTAAACAACAGACTTCCTCCAGCAAATAGATCCAGCTGAAGGGGTGACACAGTCTCCTAGAGGCAAGACGCTAGCCCAAGCATTGATTGCACTGGGATGTCGTAGTGTTTGTCGAAGTCAGGCCACTCATTGGATCAGTTGTGACTTGGAGAACGAGGTAAACCCTTGTATGTATTTCTTGCTGCCATGATTTCTCTGAAAGGTTAGTCGATGTGAGGCAATCTGTTGTACTCAGATTCTGCTTTCTTAATTATACAAAGCCTCTATCTGTTGCACAGGTTTCCCCGCATTAGGCTTTTTCGGGGACGTGTTGTCCAAAAATAACGGTGTCCCTTGTGTTTTTGTCTCATATATTTTCAGTTTATGATCTTTATGTCAGTGTAGTCTGCAGCAGTGTTTTTCATCACTATTTATAAATTAAATAACTTGTTCAATGTAATAACAAGTAGGAGATGATAAACTAGTGATTGCAGTAGGATTTCTGATGTGTAGATTCAGAAATTTTCACATTATGTAGCCATCCCAGTGGATATGGGTTTGGATGATCACGAACTTCTAGCCCCAACTTCTTGACCAAATCTGCTGCAGTGAGATTTGCCTACGATCCTGAGTCAAAGAGAGCATCAATCTTCGTCTTCTTAACCTATATATTTACATGGAAGAGTTTGGTCATTTCTTTCTCTTCCTGTTGTTGAAGGCTACTTAGATTCACCTCCTTTTGCACTGATGTACAAACGATCTTCTCATCCACGTATAAGTTGCTTTCAACTTGGTTGCTCGAATCAATGCCCATGAGATTCTTCTTCTTATTATATTTCTTCTTATTCTTCGGGTTTAGCTTTGGATGCAATTTCCAGCACTTCTACTCTGCATGGCCATCAATGTTGAAGTGGTTGCAGTGGTTACTAAGATCTTTGGATTGGTGTGTTGTGGTTGTCGTCTTTTTATCTTTCCTCCTTTTTGCTTCTTCGTCCACTCCTTAGAAGTTTCTTGTTTCTCCTTCTTCTTCAATCCACTTGATTGCGCTCTTTTCAGGCCTTTCTTCTCTAGGTACTGTGCCTATACACAAGCCTCGTCCACCATTTTGGGCTTGAACAACATCACTTGTTCACGCTGATAGCGGTGCAGACCCCTGCAAATATTTGAGTACATCTGGGTTCTTTGGAGAGATACCCAACATTATAGCTATCTTTCTGAATTATGTGGTGTACTCCTGCATGCTTTGCCACGGCTTTTGCCTGAAGTAATGCCACTGGATCCACCAGTCTTCCGCGTAACCAATGGGATAAAACTGTGACTTAATGAGGGTTTTGAAATCCTCCCACTTAGTCAATGGAGGTTCTTCCTCCAACCTCAGGTTTCTGTGTGGCTCTCCCACCAAATCAGTGCATGGCCCTCCAATTTCAACTACGTGAATGAGATCTTTTGCCCTTCCTCGATCTAATGGTCACTGAAATAAACTTCCAGTTGTTGCAACCAGTGGTTCAACTTCAGAGCGTCGATCTCGCCGTGGTATGGCTTGATATCGACTTTTGCTTCCACTTTAAACAGGGATTGGTTCATGGCACTCTAACTGGGTTGATCTTTTACGGGTTTTTTCTTCGGTTGGTTATCTATGTCTTCCCGATCTCCCGATCCCCCTTTTGATTTGTCCTCTGCATTCAAACCCCCTTCTTCTCCAAATATCCCCAGCTTATTGCTCAGGGCCACAATGAGGAGGTTGACATTGCGGTTTATATCCGTGACTTGTTCTACGAGCCGCAAAAACCTCACCTCTACAAGATCACAAGGTTCGTTTGCAAATTCATCGCTTATGATTAGGGTTTTACGATTTTCGGCCTTACCGATCTAGATCCCTGCAATCTCCACAAAATACCCAAAGAAACCTGCTCTTATACCAAATGATCCATAAACTGTCGTGGATATTCCACTGGACAGTTCGTCACAGCATATGTGATAATATAATATTAAAAATCTAAGATTCTACACTATTACAATTTAATTTAATTTCTAGATCTATAAAATTAACTGTAATTAGTGCATGCATGTAAAAGTAAATCAAGCAGAAAAGTAGAGAACGACAAAATAATCTCACACACACATAATACACAAGATATGCTCTCTGGGAAACCCTTTTGAGATAAAACCCAGCTGGAAGGTGAGTGTTAATTTTGGGTAGCATCCGATGTGCTCTAGCATTGAAATATGGTGGAGAGGCTAAGGCACATGCAATCTCCAAGACTCAGAAATCGTTTGGAGAAATTCCACCCATATGAGGAATTACTAAAATAATTAATAATTTTTAATGGGTTCCTAAGTCTAAACTTAGGAAAATAAAAATATTAATGGGTATTAATAAAGATAAGGGTGAGAAGCTTCTAAGAGACGAGGATCAAGTCTGTTTTAATCTTAGCCGTTGATTAAAGACTTAATCTTGGTCGTTGATTCATCAATAAGAAAAGTATAAGAGAAGACTTGAGGATCATTTTGGGGACACACCAGCAGATACTCAGTATCCCAAGGAAAATCGATTTCAGAGGGAGGGTTGCAGGGTGGAGGAAGAGGAGGGCATCAACAGTAGTCAGTTACTGAGTAGGAGATGACGCAGGGGCATTGAGAGACAGCGCAAAGGGAGACGCAGTCCAGGGGAGACGCAGCCCTCACGCAGGCTGACACAGAGGGACGCAGAACCACATAGAGTGACACAAAAGTGGGAGAAGGGTCTCCAAGGTGTCAGAAAGTTTCCAAGGGAAAGACTCAATTGTTTTCTCTTAGTTTCACTGTTAAATCATTCCTTGTAAATCGATTGTTTCTCAAGATTAAAAAAACCCTCATCTGCTACACCAATTTTCACACATTGGGTTTTTCTGAGGACAATTGTCCAAAAACAACTGTGTTGATGTGATTGGTTCTTGTGCATGTATATCGTTGTTATTTTCTCTATGTAATTATGTGATAACTGCAGTAAAATTTATTTTAATTTTCGTTGAAGGGATTTCGTAAATAACTTATTGTGAAGAATAAGTAGGTCAAATAAATCAGTTGCTACAGTGGAATTTCATATCAGAAATTTTCACATGGTATCAGAGCAGAGATCCAACAACAGGAGAGAAGAATTGGCTATGGGTTAGGAGCATGATGCAGAAGCATCAACTCAAAGGGACTCACGCAGATTTCCAGAAGAAAGCACGAGGGACATGGATCACAATAATTCTATGTTAGCTTCCAGACTAGAAGAAGAAGCCGCTTGCCTAGCAAGCTCAGCCCCCTCTGAGGTTTGGTATTTAGATAGTGGAGCTTCCTAGCATATAATAGGAATTCAAGAATGTTTTTCAAATTACCAGGAAGAAAGGATGAATTTTCAGATCACCATGCGAAATAACTTAATAAGGCAAAGTGTACCCCTGTAGGAAGAGGTACTATAGTCTTTCAAACCGAAGCAGGAGAGCAGCTTCGAGCAACCAATGTGCTGCATGTGCCAGGATTGGGGATGAACTTACTCTCCGTATCTCAACTTCAAAACAAGGGCTATGACGTTTTCTTCATTAAGGAGAAAGTATATGTCAAAAACCCGAGTTGGAAAAAGAAGGCCCAGATTCGAATCAAAAGAAATAGGTTGTATAGATTACAGCTAGAGTCTCCAATGGCATATGCAGCAATGGAGACAAAGATTTGAATGAACTATGGCACTGAACGATGGGACACTTACACCATGGGGCTTTGAGAATTCTCAGGAACACAGTATCAGGAGTTCTAGAGTTAAGTACCAAACGAGATGATGTATGCAAAGGGTGCGCTCTAGGCAAGTATGCCAAAGCAGTGTTTTCCAGAAGTAACAATAGAGCTCAGAGTGTTCTAGGATTGATACACTCAGACATTTGCGAACCTATGTCCACAAAAGCTCTTAGTTGTGCCGAATACTTCGTCACCTTCATCAATGACCATTCCAGGAAGACTTGGATCTACTTTCTGAAAAACAAGGATGAGGTTTTTGGTCGATTCAAAGAGTTCAAGCCTCTAGTAGAGAATCTAACAGGAAAGAAGATAAAAGTGTTGTGCTTAGACAATAGTGGGGAGTACGTTGACAAGGAATTCACCGATTTTTGCACTAGGGAAGGCATCAAAAGAGAGTGGACAACTCCCTACAATCCGGAACAGAATGGAGTAACAGAAAGGAAAAACAAGACTATTGTGGAAGCAGCTACGGCAATGTTATATGATCAGGATATGCCCAAATTCCTGTGGGCAGAAGCATGCAGCACGATAGCTTATGTCCAGAACAGGACTCCACACAGGGCATTGGACAAAATCACTCCGGAACGGGTCTTCGCCGGGAAGACACCTGAAGTTAGCCATTTCAGGATATTTGGGACTTGGCTTATTGTCGTATACCCAAAGAAAGGAGAAAGAAATTAGATCAAACTACTGAGAAAGGATATCTTGTTGGATATAGCAAGAATGCTAAGGCATATAGAGTCTATCTTCCAGGGAGTAAGAAGGTAGTAGTTCGGCGAGATGTAAAGTTCATGGAGGACAGAGCTTTCAGGAAATCCCAAGAAATGCCTTCCGAGGAGCAGTCAAAATATGACCCGTTGGTCCAACCACTTCGACCAGCAGAAACTAGTACCAGTAATTCTCCTAAAGGCAAAGCTTCAGGACAAGAGGAATCTCAGGAAGAGGAAGAGTTGATAGATGCACCCACTACCAGTGGAAGAACGAACCGGGAACTCCGACAGATTCTATGAGATGCACAGGACTTCATTGGTGCACCCAGGAATGATAAAAGGGAGCGAAGACAGACAGACATATAATAGGCCCTAGTAGCTCAGGTTGGGGAACCCTTTAGTTTTCAGGAGGTCGTTCAACATCAAGTATGGGTAGATGCTATGGTGGAGGAATATGGTTCTATAATGGTCAATGATGTCTGGGAAGTGGTACCTAGGCCCCAGGACAGGTCAATGGTAGGTTCGAGTTAGATCTACAAAGTCAAATATGTTGCAGACGGCAATGTGGAGAAATACAAAGCCAGGTTTGTGGGTAAGGGGTATGCTCAGAAGGAAGGGATAGACTACAAAGAAACCTTTGCCCCAGTAGCTAGGTATACTTCTATTAGAACCATGATATCCCTTGCAGCACAGATGGGGTGGGAGATTCACCAGATGGAGGTCAAAACGACATTCTTGAACAGGGTGATAGAAGAAGTATACATTGAACAGCCAGAGGGCTTTGAGACACATGAGAAGAAATCTCATGTATGTAGATTAAAGAAAGCCTTGTATGGGCTTAAATAGGCACATATGGTACAGTCGAATTGATGGCTACTTGCAGAAGATGGGGTTCGTCAAGAGTGACGTAGATCCTAATCTCTACTATCTTGTCGTAGAGAATGAGCCTCTAATCTTGGTGTTATATGTGGATGATCTTTTCCTAATAGGATCATTCAGACTCATCAAAGACTGCAAGAAGAACCTAGCCACAAAATTCGACATGAAAGATTTGGGACAAATGCATTATTTCCTGGGGTTGGAAGTTTGGCAACAGAAGGGTGAGATCTTCCTTGGACAAGGGAGATATGCTACAGAGACCTTGAAGAGATTCAGGATGCAGGACTGTAGACCTATGGCTACTCCAATGATCACCAACTAGAAGAAAATTGATGTATCAGAAGATAAAGACGTTGATCCTACCTTGTACAGGCACTCTTAGGGTCCCTGATGTATCTGGTCAATACCAGGCCAGACATTTGTTACGCTGTCAACACACTTAGTCAATTCATGGTGGAACCCAAGAGGGCGCACTGGGCAGCAACCAAACATGTTCTCACGTATATACAAGGAATAGTCAAGCATGGACTATTGTACACCCAAGGCAATGACATCAGGCTAAGTGGGTTCATTGACGCAGATTGGGCTGGAAGTTCAATAGATCAGAAAAGTACAACTAGCTATTGTTTCAACATTGGATCAAGAATGACTTCCTAGTGTAGTAGAAAATAGAAATATGTGGCTTTGACCTCAGCTGAAGCAGAATATATGGTAGCCAGCACAACTTCGTGCAAAGCCATATGACTTAGGAAATTGCTTGTGAATCTATTTAGGAGAATGATGGAATCGACCAGGATTTTGTGTGATAATCAGAATTCCATCAAGCTCTCTGAGAATCCAGTATTTCATGATCAGTCGAAGCACATTAATATCAGGTGTCACTTTGTTAGAGACTGTGTCCAACGAGGGGAAGTACACTTGAGGTACACTCCTACAGGAGAACAGGTGGCAAACATCCTCACCAAGGCTCTAGGAAGAACAAAGTTTGTTTATTTCAGGGAGAAGATGGAGATGGAGAAGAATCCATTTCAGTAGTAGAAATGGATAAGTATCAAGAGTTGTAGTGCAGCAGTTAGCAATGGCAATGCTATGGGTAGCATGATGCAACATGTTGAGAGAGAGTTGCAGTACACATGTAGCAGTGGCAATGGAAGTGTCATGGGCAGTAGTACAAGAAGCAGCAGTGCAGTGGATGTGGGGCAACAGGGCACGCATCAGCACAGAGGACCGATGGGGAGGATCAGTGTGATGCTTCGATGGTGAAGCATTGCTAGAGCACATTCCTCGCTAAGAGGGAGTGTTGATTTTGGTGTAGCATTGAATGTGCTCTAGTCTTGAAATTTGGTGGAGAGGCTAAGGCATATGAGATCTCCAAGACCCAGAAATCGTTTGGATAAATTCCACCCAGATGAGGAGTTATTAAAATAATTAATATTTATAATGGGTTCCTAAGTCTAAACTTAGGAAAATAAAAATATTAATGGGTATTAATAAAGATAAGGGTGAGAATCTTCTAAGAGATGAGGATCAAGTCTATTTTAATCTTAGTCGTTGATTAGAGACTTAATCTTGGTCGTTGATTCATCAACAAGAAAAGTATAAGAGAAGACTTGAGGATCATTTTGGGGACACACTGGCAGATACTCAGTATTCCAAGGAAAATCGATTCTCAAAGAGAAGGAAATCGATTTCAGAGGCAGGGTTGCAGGGTGGAGGAAGAGGATGGCATCAACAACAGTCAGTGACTAAGGAGGAGGTGACGCAGGGTCATTGAAAGACAGCGCAGACGGAGACTCAGTCCAAGGGAGACGCAACCCTCACCCAAGCTAACGCAGAGGGACGCAGAACCACGCAGAGTGACGTAGAAGTGGGAGAAGGGTCTCCAAGGTGTCAGAAAGTTTCCAGGTGAAAGTCTCAAGTGTTTTCTCTCAGTTTCTCTGTAAAATCATTCCTTGTAAAGCAATTGTTCTTGAAGATTAATAAAACCCTCATCTGCTGCACCGGTTTTCCCACATTGGGTTTTTCTGGGGACAATTGTCCAAAAACAACTGTGTTGATGTGATTGGTTCTTGTGCATGTATATCGCTGCTATTTTCTCTATGTAGTTATGTGATAACTACAATAGAATTTATTTTAATGTTTGTTGACGGAAGTTCGTAAATAACTTATTGTGAAGAATAAGTAGGTGAAATAAATCAATTGTTGTAGCAAAATTTCAGATCATAAATTTTCACAGTGAGCCCGCTTCGCTCTCTTTCTCTGTTTGGAAATATGGCTGCAGATACAAAGAAGTAATCTTTGTGGCCCGTGGGCTGCTACAGTGCACAGATCCTCTCTGTGTGCTCTACCTCCTATCTCTCCTAGCTATCTTTCTCAACTATGGAACAAAATTCTCTCGAAAAAATGGAATGCCTCTTCCTCCTAGTGGCTTGATTATAAGACAGCCTGATAGCCTACTAATGGTTAAGTTTGACTACATCAACTCTTAGCTAGAGTTACAAAATAGACTCTTTTAGAGTATTTTACATCACAAACACGTGGCTAGCCCCTTTTCCATGAATGATGGGGGTTGACGCGGCATCCTCCCGAACTATAGGTGTGAAAACAGGAAAGTCAACTTCTAAGTGGCATAACTTTTGCATATGGACTCTGATTGACACGATTCTTGCGCCATTGGAAACATTTCTGTGTGTAGAATAGCATGGAAAGGTGTTGCACTTTAGCAGCAAAGTTTTACCCCCAAAAAAAGTCGTTTGATGCCTCAAAACGCTCCCATAAGGTTTTAGACCTCGTTTCGCCAAACTAGGTCCTGCAGGTAAAAAAGGTCACGTGAGCTGATTCCTCCACTTTTTCCACTCCAAATGCATCGAGATGGATGACAAACAATATAATGATCTAATTCAGATCAACACCTAAGTCTCCTCATCCATTGGCCAAATGGGTGGCAATCGTGGCATGCTTAACCATCTCAATATGGCCATTGGTCAATAATGACTTGAAGGTGACTTGTGGGTAGGATGCATACTCGGGCATGTACTCAGCCAAGTGCATGGCTTCAAGGAGTACCCTCACACCTAGGAGCCTCACTGCTCACCCCCCCCCCCCCCAACCAAGTCCATGGCTAGTTGAAAGGCTAGGGGAAGAGCATATGCTCAGTGTTTTTGATTAGCAGTGTTCCCTCTTGAGGAGGGGCATATTCTCTTGCACTCCAAGCTAGTCTCTGAAGAAAAAGAACTTCATTTTGGGCAATGGCTTGGTGAGAATGTCTACAACCTGCTCATCAGTTGAGATGTGTTGGAGACTCACAGCTCCTCTATGTACCATATCTCTAATGTAGTGGTATCTAATCTCGACGTGGTTCAACTTGTCATGGAATACTGGATTCTCTGAAAATCTAATCCCGTTTTGATTATTATATTATATCACGGTCGAATCTGGCACATGATCAAGCAACTCTGCAAGGAGCTTCCACAACCACACTACCTCACAGCTAGCCATACTAGTTGCAATATACTCTACCTTGACTGTACAAGTCTTGGCTTCCTGCCCATCCAGGAAATCATGGCAGACATCAAACTAAAGCAACACCCTGATGTGCCATAGCTGAATCCATTAGATAATAAGAGGATTCTCACAGAAGCAATCATCACCAACTACGGTCAAATCCAACAAACAATAAGTGGCTTCTTATAGAAGCAAACATCAACAACCAACTTCACAAATCAGCTACATTTCCAACTTAAATCGTGCTGCACGAAGCAGAACCATCCATGTCATTCAGACCAATACAACACTCAGAATTCATCTAGTCTAGATAGAGTCGACAATTTCATGCATCAGGTGGTTCAACGAGCCAATCAGAGAATCAACCAAGTCAACAACAAAGTCTCGCAGTTTCTGCAAATTTTCTTCAAGCAAATGACCATGGACTCACAACCCATTATGCCACAACCTCAGTAGAGGTTTCACTGGGTTCGTGCCATACTTTCAATCTTACAATTCTTCAATCATCTTCATCTTACATCGGATGAAGAGGACCTCAATCCTTGTTAGAAACACATCATCAACACATACCAGGAAAGTTACGGGCTCTTCTTTAATATATTCAAATTAGCATAAAACTTCTCTCTATCTTCATCAGAAACGTGATTCGATCAGGATGATCTTGACCGCTCCCTTTGAGTCCAAAGCCCATCCAATCATGAGTCTTCTTGTCACTTGTTCTCCCATTCATTTTTCAACGACTGCCACAGCGCAGACATACTTTAATACAATCCTATAATCCTCACTAGGAGGCAATGTAAGAACAAATATAGCCAAACAAGATATACAAAGACAAGAGACTCATAATGTAATAACAATAGAAGTAATCAAGAAAGTACTTATCTCTTGAGAATGTGTCAACCCCCTCTTGATCTTAGTCTTCTTTGGTCTAATCAACCTCACTCAACTCGTCAAGGAGATAATTTCATCCTTATCATCAAAGAGTTTCGTATCAAGGAATCCATATCAACCAGGAGTACGTATTATCATCCACATCATTAAGAATTCCATGTCATCAAGAAATGGTATCAATCATCAAAAAATCTACATCATTAGGGAGTCCATAATATCATCAAGACATCTACATCATTATCATCAAACAATTGACCCTAATCAAATCATCATAGATGAGTCTACATCAAGAAGTCCACATCTTTAGTAACATAAAGCAGGGTACAAGATACTTATCTTTAGAGAACTAGTCAGCTCCCTTCCCTCTACTCAAAACATTCTTGATCTTTAGCCTTCTTGGGTCTAATCAACCTTGTTCAATTCTCAATCACATCATCATCATCAATGAGTCCACATTACCCACATCATTAAAGAGCGATCATTATTTGGACAATAAACCTTAAATTTTCTTCCAAACCCTACCTAGGGTTCACAAACCATAAACAATCCAATGTCAGAAATGATTAAAACACTAAAGGAAATACAAGAGGCTTATCTTGGGGATTGTGACAACTCCCTCTTGACCTTTAGCCTTTTGTATTCACCCTGCAAAACAACCTCGTCATCAAGCTGTAAAATCTTCTAGAAGCTAGGATTCCTTTATTTAAGTGAAAGCAGTCAATCCACAGGCCCTAGGCTTTCATTTCCAACCCCTTTTGTCTTGATAGGGTTTTGATCCCAAACTATAATACTGATCTTCATCATATTCGATCAACATCCTTGTATTATATTATTCATGTTATCAATTGTTCTGATCAACATCCTTGTATTATATTATTCATGTTATCAATTGTTCATTTGTGGTAGCATTGTATGTGCTCTAGCCATGAAAATTGGTGGAGAGGCTAAAGCACATGAGATATCCAAGACCCAGAAATGGTTTGGACAAATTGTACCTGGTTTGGGAGATATTAAAATAATTAATACTTTTCAAAGTGTTCCTAAGTCTAAACTTAGTAAAAATAAAATATTAATGGGTTTTAATATAAAACTGGGTTAGAAGGTTCCAAAAGTCATGGATCAAGCCAAAACTAATCTTAGTCGTGGATTAGAGATGTAATCTCGGCTGTTGAAGGACCAATAGGAAAAGTATAAGAGGAGGCTTGAGGGTCAGTTGGAGAACACACCAGAGTGATTAGTCATTCGATTTGCTAGAGCGGGATTGCTAAGCAAAGTCGAATCAGTGATCAATAGCGAGGGGCGGTGAGTACTGGACAGAGAGGCAAAGATAGTGCCAAGGGACCAGCGCAGAAGTAGAAGGTCAGAGACAACAGCCAGTTCAGGCCATGCAGAGCCCAGTAGAGATAGCGCAGAGGCCAAAGGGACTGCGTCATCCATGCAGAGGATGCAGGAGTGACGCAGAGGGTCCTTGAGGTTGCGCAATGCCTCAGAGGGCTGACGCAGAGAGGTTGGAGGCTGACACAGGGTAGCAGGAGGCTAATGCAGAGGCCGAAAGGACCAGCGTAGAGCTTCAAAGACGCTGGAGAGGGTTTCGTGGGACAAGTTTTCTAAATACCTGTTTCCGAATAGAAAGGTATTGTTGTCATGTATTCTTTCTCTGTCGGGTGAGCCAGTTAGGCACCCAGTTGTACTCAAGGAAATATTGCATAATAATATAACCTCAAAATAGCTGCACCGGTTTTCCTGCATTGGGTTTTTCCGGGGACATTTGTCCAAAATGGTGTCACTTGTGTGTTTGTTTACTTTTAGCTATTGATCTATAGAAGTTGTGATTGTATTGTGTTTATTTCGGTATTTAAATGTTTTAAATAACTTGTTCGAATTTAAACAAGTAGAAGAAATAAACTAGCAGAATACAAATTAATTTTCTAACGGATAGACTTAGAAAATTCAACATCAATTTTATGGTTTTCAAGTTCAAACCCTCACTAGGGTAAATCTGAAATAGGTCAACACTTTGTAGCCTTACAAGCCCTCAGTTAGATGATTAGAAGCCATACAGACTCAACAGGTGTAAGATCAATTGCAATCTCTAAGAAGGACCCCGGTTTTCTTTAATAGAGGCAAATTTTCGGAGAGGCGTCATAACTTCAAACTCTAACAGCGTGAGCTCTTGTAATAGATCAAGTCTTAAACGTAAAGAGACTAGAGATCTTCAAGAAGAGGGATTAGCAGACCTTGATCAATACTTGAGATTCCAAAACAATGTTCTATACCTTCAATTGCAAACTTGCAACCTGTCAGCAATGTTTTTTTTTTTTGCTCATATTTTGATCAATCTACAAGCTTTGTAGAATAACCTATTGACATGTTCTAAAATTATGCATATATCCTCACGAAAAAATTCTTCTATCACGTAACAACAAATTCCCTTATGAAATATCATTAAAGTATTAATATAATATATTATATATATATAGATAGATATACACATATAGACCTCAGGAATTCAAGACAAAGATCCCAAGTCTCCCATCATTCAAGTGTTCCGGTCTTGTATGAATTGATCATATTCCATACTTAGGCATTAAACAACACATACAATAGCAGAGAGGTCGACCTTCAAGTCAGTTAGGTCAGCTTGTGTCAGTTGCACTTACACTTACATATATATGAAAGATACAGGGATTCAGATTTGAATCAGGCCTCTCAAATCATCTTGATCTTTTGTCAGAAATGAGCTCTCGGCCTTGATCTTGTTCCACAGATGACACAATAGGCTAGATCTGATGACTTCTTCATACAAGACTTGACTTAATAGATCACCTTCAGATCTTCCAACCATCATGTACTTTGGATTTCATAAGGAGGTAAGGTAACATGGATCTGACCTTCATAATCCATGAGGGAGCTCAAACTTTTACACAGAATTTGTATACTGTATATTATAGGGCTTGAAAACAATGCTAAAATGTTAATGAATAATGCATCGAGTTAACAAAAGTATAGAACCTTGTAAATCACAACCAAGAGAAAAGAAAAAGGACAACTACTTCTGTAAATCCGTTGTTTGATGATATAAAAAGAAGAAAGAAGAGGCGAGCATTAGGCTACTTCTAAAACCTTGAAAAGCACAACCAAAAGGAAAGAGAACGGACATCTATTTCTGGGAATACATTGTTTGATGATATACAATGAAGAAAGGGGGAGGCTAATATTGTTTCATGCAATAGATAAGGAACTAATATGAACAAGTATATTGAATTGTTTAGAGGAAGGAAGAGACATTTTTCTATTGAATTAAATAGATGAAGCTTGTTATCACACAAACTCACACTTTTTGAGATAAAGTTCAAAAAGCTCAAGTAGTGATTCAAGTGAAAGTAAAAGGGGGCCACTGTCACCACACCAACTCTCTTCTACTCTTCAAGATAGCTCTCCTCCAGCTCAAGGGGGGTTCTCTAGGTTAAGATTGCTAGAATTTAGGGCAATGAGTTCCAAGGTGATCTGAAGAGTAAATCTGGCAAAGTCATTTTGAAAGAATTTTAGGGCATGGTTTGATAGAAGAACCATAGACTAGTGCCTTATTCTACTACTATTTTTGGGGGCATATGGGGTCAACTAGGGACTCCCTTGGGGGAAGGCAAGTGGATCTAGGGAAATATCGAGGACTTTCCACTACTAACCCTAGAAGATCCACCTAGTTTCTTACAAAATCCAAGAAGTTCAAAGGAAGATTCAAAAAACAATTTATCCAAGAAAAAACCAAGAGAACACCCCCTCTCCACCAGAAATGCACAATTACACTTAATAACAATCGATACCTAAATGCAACAAGATTAGACAGGCCACTTATGAAATCAAGATCATTCATAAATCCTAGCCATGAAAGTCCATGGAAGTGGCAAAATCATCTCCAAAAGAAGTTTCTCTAGTCATCCTTCCATAGCCATTTAGAAAATGAGAAAATATGTAGAAATTTCAGAACTAGCTAAGGGATTTCTACCCTAATTCAAGCATGACAAAACAATGAAGAAGTGCATCTCTACTTATAGGAGATGCTCAACTTCTTTGACATTAAACTTGTAATATTCCTAATGAAAAATTTGACAGTAGATACCAGAAATAATCTTTGGACAACAAAATAATTGCAAATAAAAACAAAACCAACAATTTGATGCACAAATAAGCGCCAATAAAATCACTGGGCCAATTTATTAATCCATTGGAAAGGGTACATCAGCATGAAGGAATAGTGGAACCTAAGCTTGCCAAGCAAGCGGAGCAAAACCCAGAAAAAGATCTCTGACCAAAATGATGTATGACCCCGGCAATGATGTAGATGGCCCAGTGAGAAGACTAATGCAAACCTACCACTGCAAACTTGCTCTCTCCAAAACTCCAATGAAGCACTGTGATATTTCTGAGTGAAATCTCCCAAAGAGTGTTGGGTTTTTGTCCAACACCCACTAGCAAACCCGAGGGTTTCTGTCTTGCGTCTATAGAAGCTGGGAACTAGGTTCTCCAAACATCGTCAATAGAAAATATCAACAATCCAAGTTGTCCTCAAATGCTCTCCTCTTTCTCTTTTTTAAATATCTAATGGACCCCTCTAAAAGCCTTTATTTTATTATTTTTTTAATCACTAGTACCTTTTCCCTCCTTTTTTTAATTAAAATACCTTTTTAATTTGGGAAAATGTTAAATCAGCCACCATTCCTCCTCAAGCCACTGAAAGTCACTTCCCACAATCTCATCTTGTAGATCTTCTCTTTTTGGTTCCAACGAGCTATTACACTAAGCTATTTCGTCAAGTATTCCTCCTGGAATGCTACCTTAAGTGTACTTAATTGAGTTAAGCTCCATAATAACACTATTTTCCGAAATTTGTCGAAATGCAACGAAACAAAAGGCAAGTTGTGTAAATGATGGAATATGCCAAGTGAATGCCATCAGATCCCAAAGAAACTTCTCAAAACCTCATAAAGCCTCTCCAGAAGGTCTTGAGCCAGCTGATGGAGTAAACCTTCTCCTGTGACCTAACTACCTCCAACCATGGAAGTCCATGCTGACCACACCAAAAGGGAAACCAGGAAAAGGAACATGACAAATCCTATTGCCCCAAGATTGCTTGCCCTCAAGCAATCCCTATCTGTCGATTGACCTTGTGGTCCTGTGGAGCTAAGAACCAATACCTGTATCCCATAAAAAAACTAGGTGATACCATGTCTCTGTGCCACCCAACCATGAACCGATCCCTCAATTGCCTGGATCCCGAACTAAAATCTTACTCGTCCTGCCATCAACAGATTCCCCTAGATCCCAACGCCACCATGGCCAATCATCAACACCCCTACCCCACACTGGTTTGTGGGCCCCATGCTAGCTCTGCACAGCTACTGCGTCAACCTCTCTGGGGATTTGCATCACCTCTTCCTGGATCTCCTGTTGTCTGGAGATTTGAACTTCAGGCCTTCTAGTCTCACACCTCGGCTTCCTGCACTGAAACTTGTCTCTCCTGGCTAGAACTCGAACTCCCTCTGAAGCTTTGTGTTGCCTCTGCTTGGCCTTATGCTGCCCAGCATGACCTCTGCGCTGCCTCTTCTGGATCTTTCTCTGCCTCCTCTGCGACGTATTCCTGAATCAGGAAACTCTCCAACCACAACTATCCCTACCCCTCACTGCAAGAAATCTCCTCAATCGATTCTGTAGCAACTATTGCACTATCCTCTCTAGGAAATTCAATCTCTAATCTCTCACCCGATGTGTTTTCCAAATGCTCATCAAAGTCCTTATAATCCTCCAGTTGAGTAATCAACGACCCATATTAGATTCTAATCAATGGCTCAAATCATTTGGACTCGACCTCCGTCTTCTTTTAGAAGTTTCACCCTCAGATTGATTAATACCCTTTAACTATTTTAATTTCCTAAGTTTAGACTTAAACACCCATTAAAAATAATTAATTATTTTAATAAAATTGTCTCCAAGTTGAATTTCCCAAAACGATTTCGTATTGTGGAATACATGTGTCTTAGCCTCCCTGCAAATTTTGAGGCTAAGAGCACATCTGATGCTACCAGAAATCAACACTCCCTCTTAGCAAGGAATGTGCTCTAGTAATGCAACTTGTTGAAGCATCACCCTTCTCTGTAACATCTCCCTCTGCATTGTTGATGTCTGACATCGCTGCCCACCAACTGCTGCGCAAATGCTGCATCTGTACTATTGCTGACCCTGCCACTACCAACACTGCATTTGTACTGCAACCTTCATAAGTTTTTCATTTGTGTTGTTGTTGGCACTGCCACTGCTAACACTGCATCTACACTACAACTTTTTCCAATTGTTGTTGCTACTGCATCAACAACGAAAAAGATCCAAAATTACTGAACAGGTGTTCAGCATGATGCATCTGTTACTGGAGTTCTAACTACTGCTAGTCTATGCGCTGACCCTCTAAAGCATCTACGTTGCTGCTGACGCTGCACTGCTGCCAACTCTGCTCTGCACTGTTCAATTTCTGGTGCTCCTAGCTACTGCAACTGTCACTTCGACACAACTCTGCATCAACTGATCCTTGTCCATCTTGCTACTTCTTAGTTGGGCTCTCGTAGCAAGGTATTGATCCAAGAGGTGGACTCCTCAAGGATCCTACCCATCTATAGTTCTTTCGAACTACAGTACTAGATCACCCTACCTCTCCCCTAGAGGTACCTAAGCAACCATGGCAAACTCCTCCTCCTTGATCTTTACGGATGCAACCTTCGAATCATGCTTCTCGTCCTTGTCCTTCTTCTTGAGAGGACACTACGTAGCTTAGTGACCAAGTTCACCACACCGGAAGCACTTCATCTTCGAGACATCTTTCTTCTTTCTCCACTACTCTTGCTGCCCCTTAGATGCAAGGGCTACATTCTCTTCCTCCTCCTTGGGCTTTGTCCCATTGTTGTTGTTGCCATCAAGTTTGCACTTGACTAAGTCTCTCCTTATCTCTTCCTGCTGAAGAGCGACCCACATACCTTCCCAATCTGGCAATCTCTCTTTGCCCAGGATACTCTGGACAAACACTTTCCATTCTTCTGAGATTGAATTTAGGGCCAGCCTCACCATCTTGGTAGGTTGAGGTGTTGACCCCACAGCTGCCAACGAGTCTCGGATTTCCTAAAGCTTCGTTAGAAATGGATCAATGTGTTCCCCCTTCTGCATCTGCGTGGATCTCATCTTTTGCTCCAAGTACATCTTTCGCTGCTCGGAAGAACCTTCATATAGCGTAGCCAATGCTTCCCACATCTGTCAGGAAATATCCTTGCTGGCAATGTGACATACTACGTGATCTCTCACTCGATTGAGGATCAATCGTTTGGACTTTGCCATCTCAGCCTTGTACTCTTGATCGGATCTAGATCCATGGGTACAGCTACCACACTGTCGACATAGGTTTTGAGATCGTGCCCATCCAGAAGGCATGAGATCCTTGCCTTCCAGATCACATAGTTGGATGCAACTTCCAATCGATCCTGATCTCTTAACCCACTAGCTGCCATCTCTGCCAACGAAATGTCGAACTGCCTCCTCTCTCCTCTGCGTTGTTGCTGGACTAGCCTACGCACTCCGTGCTGGAGTTAGTAGATCTGTTGCTCCCTACTACTGCTCAAATAATGAAAATTCAAACTTCTTGGCTAAAAGTCCTCTGAGCAAGAATTCCCTCAAGGTAGTGTCTCCTTCTCTCTATTGATGTTTTTCTACCCTAGCAACTGCTACAGAAAACTGCATCTCACCAAAACACTGCTCTGCGCTGCTCCCTCTGACACTGGCAAACTTCGATCTGGAAATCTCTCTCTCTGTCAACTCACTCAGAGAGAGAGATTTTCCCACGAAATTTTTCCCTCCTAGCCTGGACTGTGCAATCTCTCTGGGGATTCAATTTGCTGCCTACGCAACTCCGGCTACGCTCTCTTGCTTCACCTGCAGCTTTGATACCATGTGAAAATTTGGAGACCCAAATTTCTACTGCAGCAAATGATTAAGGTCCTTCTATTTGTTAAGTACTAAAATAATTATTTATTGCATCCTACAACAAATACCGAAACTAATACACTGCAGCCTTCACCAATTAAATTAAATGTGGAAACAAGAAGTTGAGCAAGAAAGAAATACACAACACATGACACCGTTATTTTTGGAAAAATGTCCTCGGAAAAACCCAATGTGGGAAAACCAGTGCAGTAGATGAGGGTTTGTATTATTAAGTAGTAGTTTTCTGAATACAATCTTTGGATGCCTTGTTGGCTATCCAATATAGAGAACCTGACTGGCAGAGAGATGAGCGAGGTATACCTCACACTATCACTGGTGAACCACGACTGATCCAAGCCCTGGTTTGTTGGCCCCATGCTGGCTCTGCGCAGCTACTGTGTCAGTGTACACAGTTCTACGTCAGCTTCTCTGGGGATTTGCGTCACCTCTTCCCGAATCTCCTGCTATCTGGAGATTCGAACTTCAGGCCTTCTAGTCTCACACCCTGGCTTCCTGCATTGAAACTCATCTCTCCTGACTAGAATTCGAACTCCCTCTGAAGCTCTGCGTTGCCTCTGCTTGGCCTTACGCTGCCCAGCGTGGCCTCTGCGTTGTCTCTTCTGAATCTCTCTCTGCCTCCTCTGCGATGTATTCCCGGATCAGGAAACTCTCCAACTGGAACTATCCTTGCCCCACTACAAGAAATCTCCTCAATCGATTCTCTAACAACTGCTGCACTGCCCTCTCTGAGGAATTCGATCTCTGATCTCTCACCCAATGTGTTTTACAAATGCCCATCAAAGTCCTTATAATCCTCTAGTTGAGTAATCAACGACCCAGATTAGATTCTCATCAATGGCTCAGATCATTTTGACTCGATCTCCGTCTTCTTCTAGAAGTTTCACCCTCAGTTTGATTAATACCCTTTAATTATTTTAATTTCCTAAGTTTAGACTTAGGCACCCATTAAAAATAATTAATTATTTTAATAAAATTGTCTCTGGGTGGAATTTCCCCTAACAATTTCTGAGTATTGTGGAATACATGTGTCCTAGTCTCCCTGCAAATTTTGAGGCTAAGAGGACATCCAATGCTACCAGAAATCAACAGTGAAGAGATCATCAAAGAAAAATAGGACCCAGAAAATAACAATGAGAAAACACACAAAAGTACACAAAAACAATGATAGCATAGATAATAGAAAATTCATGCTTTCCAAAGAAGCAAACAAAAGAGAAAACAAGCCAGTCAGTAGTGTAAACCTTAACTCTCACCCACAAGCTACCAACTTGGTTACAATGAATATTTATATTTGGGATTACACTGACCACCATCTTGTATCTATGCATTTGAGCTGTCCATCAAAATTATGTAAATCTACAAAGGGTATATGATAATTTTATTATTGCGCAATGAATGACAACAAAATTAGGTCAATGGGACTGAGTACATCCAGAAAAAAGAACAATGTGGGAGTGTGACAGCATCTCCTAGGACAAAAGAAAAAAGAAATGAACTAGGCAAATATAAGAGTAAAACTCATAAAAGATGAAGAAAAGAGATAACTCAAGTTCGTTATCACCTCCAAATGCCTTATCCATTCAATTATCCTATCAGTATTGTCTTCTACGTAAATAAATCTAGCTTGAAAACTGTAAGGGTACAAACAGCTGTTAGTTTTTGTAGCTCGGACAGGTATTCTAGTCTCAGATGGTGTCTATAAGGCTAGGAGCACAAGTGGAGTAGTGTTTTTCAGTATTTTCCGCATATAAATTGCAAAAGACAATCTTTTCAGATAGGTGAATAATAACCAGTAACTGCAGCAGTATTAAAATTTTACAACAGATAGCTACCAATTCAAGTTATCCCTAGTTCAATGGGTGTATCAATTGGCATGAGAGGTCATGAACAAGCCCCAAAAGAAGGTCATTTAACATTGAGACTGCCATCTTAATGCCCTGCAATATGCTTGTTGAACAATCTATATCATTAGAAATATCTTACAATACTTAAACAAACAACATGGGCTATTACTTGTCCACCTATAAAGCTAGACAGCACATTCAGTGGTGTGATCTTGCAATAGATATGCAACTTTCTTCAAAAGATCAAATTTAGCACAAGTATAGTAAGTAAACAATGAACATGCTTTTGTGTAAGAGCAGACTGCATTAAGGATACAGTTGGATTGTACTTATGAGTGCTCCAAAAACACCAAGCATTGCTACAACCTCAACACGATCTCTATTCTTTACACAGAACTCCTGCAAACAAAAACCAATTTAGTTGAACTTCATATGACAGAACTTTCAAAGTACACATTGTATGCTATTGATATTTGACAATAAATAGCTGCACAAAATACATTGTCTTCATTACAATATGATGTACATTCTTCATCAAGAAATTAAATTATGGAATATAAGTCTTAATAGTCTAAAAACAATGGTGATTGGCTTATATACCATATAGTTTCTACAAAACGCATTTGTTGGTCTATTCAAAGAAAAATTATGTATTTCGTTTATTGCATAGTTCATTCACTGGCAGTCTACTCAAAGGGTATAGACAACTATTCCATGCAATTGTCAAGGAAATTCAAACTCAAAGGTTTATGATTATTCCACATATTTAGAATCATCATTTATTCTCATTGCATCTAAATTGGTCAACATGAATTACAGCATTAGCTCTCCAAAACGTAAATTGCCTATGAGGAATTAAACCTTTTCTTTTGAAAAATATATCTTATATTAACAGAAAATATTTATGAAAAGAAGTACAAAAAGTGGAAGGGTATAAACAATGAATATCATAACCACTTCTGCAATGCCACTAAAAATGAAATAAAATCAGAATACACTGGCATAAATTATAAGGAATTAAACTTGCCAATGATCATCCATAAAACCAATTTTTGTTTTCATGGAACTTTGGAATTGTTTTGAGATCGCTACTTTTTATTCCCTTCGGAAAGCTTGGAGAAAGTATATTTTTGATAATGATGTTAGCTCTGTTTCTTCCATAAGATTTGACACAGAAATATGTTTTCAGCTCCAAGGCAAGGGAGTTCTTTCAAAGCTGGACAACTATTGGGTGCAGGGTCATTACGCGACTCACTGAACAGCAGCATCTTCCCTAAAGCATATTCCTTCCCGATCGGGCGGCTACTACCATCTGTGTTCTCTCACTTCGCTCCCCACTACTCATTCGTTCCCTAGGCTCTGAATAGACCGCTGGCAGGCCTTCTTTCCATAGTCCCTTAATTAACAAAGTAAACCTCTATTAGAGATGCCAAGAACGTTGAATTTCTTGCAAATTTGGATCATGTCTCAGCTTTGTTAGTGCTGACGAAAATGTCTTGACTGCATTCTTGGTTTCTGTACAATTGTACATATTTTATTGTTTGTGTATATATTTTCTGTATAATGTAAGATTTATTTCCTCAAAACAAAGCAATGATGCTATGATTAATCAATGACATGTCTCATCAATAAATACAGACTCTCCATAATACAAACTCAGTGTAAAGAATCTTGAAGATGGTGTATTTACTGTTAATTATCACCATAGACATGATATAAATAAAAAGATAGATAGATAGACAGACAGACAAATAGATGTGTGCACAAATTTGGCCAGCATGACTAGCAAAAACACAAGTTATTAAACTAGTTTTGGAGGACCAAGGAAACAAGAGCTATGTATAGGCCAAAAGTATATGGAACTAAAAAAATATATATTTTGATATTTTAGAGAGGTTGCTTAATGTTTGACACAAGAGTAAGTTTATTGTAATCAAGAAAAGGAAAGGTCAATCACATGAGACAATCCTGTGTAGGCATTGTTACCCCTTAGTTTCAATTTAGAGTATCTCATTTTCTTTGCCAGCTATGTTTCAGCATATGAGTAAATCTTGTGCCTAACTTGAGCTGATGTCAAGGCCCAGAGTTCCATGATTAGTTGTGGCATCACAATGATTTGAATATATCATGATCAGCCAAAAGTCTGACCATTGCATCTTATGTATTGTACTAGACCATGTTTGATGATCTATGTAAAATGTTTTCTTCATCTAGGTGATTGCATTAGACTCGTCGTGGTTTATCATGGCGTGTCCTTTTAGTCCCCATTTCAAGATAGTTTCTACCCTTATGGATCATACTAACCATCTCATAGAGGCCATTTATGGCCAAGATGGGTGTGCAGCAGTGTTGAAGTCGATCTCCTAGGACACATGACTTAAGGAACCCCTAGGTTTTTTTCACTTTACCTTTATGTAAAAGTGTTGTTCATGTGTTGTAAAGGATATTATGCCTAGAGAGCATGCTTAATTTATCCCCAAGCATGGATCTCTCTATATAATTGTCACACTTTGTGCTGGGTAATTATCTCCCTAGCAATTTGGGGACTCACTACATGTATTCATCATTTGAGATCACTATACATATTTGCACCCGAGGTATCTTCACAATTCCCTAGGTAGCTCCACAACACCCTAGGTAGTTGAGAGTTATTTTGCATGCACTTTATCCATTCATGCCATGCCACATCATAACTCATAGAGCGCCCAGTAACATCAACATATCTGGAGGCACATGTCACACTTCTTGATCAGTTGTCCACCTTGGGTAGTATCACTTGATTGTTACACCATCTGCATGGAACATGTGGATCTTTTTGACCCTCCTAGACTATAATATCCCGTTTATTATTTTTTACAAATTTCTCAAGATTTAGCTTCAAAAAATTAAGCTGTCAATTTGAAAATTAAATTTCACAAATTATGCAATGAAATTAATGGCAAAACTAGGAAACATAAACTGCAATTCAGAATAGACAAGAGATACATGCAGTGAATCTTAGCCTTATTTTATTAAAGTGAAACCAGATATTACATGCTAATAAAAATAACTGCAAATGGCTAAGGTGATGGCCTCCTAAGAGATCTGCACAACACTGTATCGGACCTTCAAAACAAAAACTAAATTGATAAATGCACCTGTGAATTCTGAATGAATTCACCAAGGGATGAGATGGGTTTTCATCCACTCTCACCAAATTACCCAAGAGTTTTTGTCCTGGGGTTTCTGAAGTTGAGAACCACATTCACAAAACCTCTCCACAAAAAAATACTCAAATCCAAGATGTCCCAAATAATTGGCTTTCCCTCCTTTTAAAAATTGGATAGACCTCTCTCTGACCTTCTAGAAGTACTTTATTTTATTATTTTAATTTCCATTCTAGAAGATTCTCATCCTTATTTTATCACTTTTTCCCCTTTTTGGCCTTTTTCTTCAGTTAAGTATTTTCCCCTTTTTTTATTTAATTGACTAATTAAAGTCACTTTTAATCTAGGAAAATCATAAATCCACCTATAAGTTTTCTCCAACCACCGAAAGTCACTTTGCATCATCCCATCCTATAGATCTCTTCGTTCTGATTCCAGCGAGCTATTACACTAAGGTCTTCCTCTAAATAATCTACTTCGGACAACACCTTTAGTGATTTTAATTAACATATGTTGATTATAGCCCCGTTTTATAGGAATCATCAGAATGCAACAGAACTAAGAACGAACTATGCAAAATTGATCCTAACAATGAAATATGCCAAGCAAACTCCATCAGACCCCATAAAACTCCTCCAAAACCCTCTAGGCCCTTTGATGACATAATCTTGCTCCTGTAAACTAGCTGCCACCAACCTTAGAAACCCATTGTGATTGCATCATAAGGGAAACTCAAAATGGGGACATTACAAATCCTCCTGCCCCAAGATTGCTTTCCCTCAAGCAATCCATATGTGTCAACTATAATGGCATCCATACCCCGATGCCATGATCCCACACAAACCATTGTACCACATCATGTCTGTGTGCCATCCAATCATGAGTGGACCCCTTGATACCTCGATCCCAAACTAACCTCTAACTAAACCTAGCATCAATAAATGCCCTTGGCCAAGAATATCCTTCCAAGAGTCGCCCCATCAATAGAATACCAACTCATAATCTTTCACCAATCCATCCTGTGGGAAGGATTGAATGTGTGAACTCCTGAACGTGGAAGAATTCTACTATGTTGATGTTGCTCCATGCTCAACTCGTGTTGATCCGCCCAGTCAACCAACGAGATCCACCTAGAAAACTTTGCACCTCTCTCTCCAGTGTAGAGAGGTGGGCTGATAGTGTTGCAAGCCCTATCGATGTACTCCTGAAGAGGGTTGCTTTGAAACTCCCAAGTATACTCCTCTTGCTTCCTTGCTAGGGATTTTAGTCATCCCTCAATACTAGACAACTTGGTTGTTGACTCGGCACATACCACTCTAAGACCCTCAATTTTATTGTTTTTTTGCAAGATGGTGCCTTGGACCATTTGGATCTTATGATTCAACACCATAAGATTTGCCTGGAAATGCACAATCTTCTCCTAGTGGTTATCATCTGAAAGGTCAGGAACTCTGTTGGATGTTGTTGCATCTACTTGCACCTCGTCAAGGGTTGGTCCAAAAGACGGATGTTCAACTCCCACGACCACGACTCTATGTTGAGCCTTCAACTGGCTCTCCAAAGATGTCTCATCATGCACATTGTGCCTATCATCCTCCCCATGCCCTTGCACCTCAGAGTGCTCTTCATGATGGATCATCACTAGTGGCTCATCCCTCAAGTCTCTCAGAATGTCTTCTTCTTGGCCTTCTTCACCCATGGAAACAATCTACTGCTCATCATCATCAACCGTTAAACATGGATGTATAGTTGAATTGGTGTCAACATCTCTATAGTATTACTCATGCTCTATAGTACATGAGTCCATCTCACTCCCATCAGGACGATCACAAG
>APFE030934265.1:43643-77930 GCA_000404065.3 Pinus taeda | reverse complement strand
AACTCATTGAAGATGAGGGTGTGTTTTATCATCCAGGACCATTCAGGATAGTTCTCCTTGCCAGTGAGAACTATTCCTACCATGGATATGCTTGAATGCATTCTGTAAAAGACTTTTGCTGATAGAAAAAAATTCTTCGGCCAATATACAGTAAAAATGTACTCAAAAGGGCATTCTCAAAGGGTATTATCGTCCACTAAAATTTCTAACATAAGATTTTCATGTACCCATTGAATCACTATCATCACAACATCAATACACAGACAGAAAATGACTTTCAAAAATGTACAAAGCTACCAATAAAAAGCATTCAATGCAAGCGCAGTATACAGCATGGGATGCCCAATCCTTTCACACGAGTTTAAAATTCACCAAAGTCCATGTGGCCTTTATCCATGTGAAGTAAAAAATCAGATCCCCATTAACTTTCAATAAGAGATAAATATAGCCCAGAGACAATGAAATGGTCACATATGGAGAATCGCTAAGCACATTCACATTGTTTTCATCGACAGTCCGCACCGAACAAAGAGAAGATCACAAAACTCATGGTCAGGAAGGCCCCACACCCGTGGCTCACAAGCTGCTTTGTCAAGCAGGGACACTCCTCAAAGATGTCAGTGCAACACTTGCTCTACCAAAATGGGATTGTGTGTAAGCCAAAACTTACGTTCTGGTACCAAAATCCTCCACCGCAAACAACAAGAGGAATGGGACTGTGCGTAAACCAAAACTTACGTTTTGGTACAAAAATCCTCCACCGCAAACAACAAGACGAATGGGACTGTGCGTAAACCAAAACTTACATTCGGGTACCAAAATACAGCGTTCAGTAGACAGCGTACAAAAGAGCAGCGAATCTATCCAGCGTACAAGAGAGCAGCAAATCTATCCAGCGTACAAGAGAGCAGCGTTCACATTTAGACAGCGTTCACATATAGACAGCGTTCACATATGAGCAACGTTCACATATGGACAACGTTCACATATAAACAGCGTCCACATATAGACAGCGTTCAATAGACAAGCTTAAGGTATCAAAGCATAAATACAGCGTTGCCAATGATGTCGAGTCTCCAGCTCCCAACATAATGGCGTGATTTGCAAATGGTGCGACTGACGGACAGGCGGGGGCGTAAGGGTATACAGCGTTTCAATGGATGAAAAGAGCAGCACAGCGTTTCAATAATGTCAAAACAGCGTTCAATAATGAGGTGTAGTAAAAAATGGGCGGTCGATAGTGAGTTTGCAGTGCCTAGCATCAGTTTTTTTTTTTTGAATATGGACAGATGCGTTATGGACAGAGGCAGTGCTGGAAAGGAAGATGGTAGAGGGGATATGGCAGGACAGACAAAGGAGTTACAGGAGCATAAGAGCTAAAACAAGGAGCTGGCTCTGATACCATGTCAAGCCATGCAGTAACTCCATTTGGCAGAAAAACTGATTCCTCTTATTCCATCAAGTATGTTATTGTTATATACAAAAGAGTGTGACTGCTCAATTCATCTCCTGATGACTGTTCACATTCCTAATTTAATTATTTACATAAATTCACCCAATCGTGAGGATTAGGTGTCAATAGAGCTAGTGAGATCGAAGCAATGAGAGAGGGGCAGAGGCAATGAAGTCAGAGGAAGGTTTCCAAATCCAGTGAGTGCATTTGTAGGGAGGCAGAAGAGCCACAGGGAGGCTGACGCTAGGGCAGAGCAGAAGCCTCTAGAGGCAATTTCGATTCTATTGGGGAAAGACGAGTTTCAATGCCAGAAGCTGGACAGAGATTCCAAAAGCTAGGAGAGACATTTTCCCAGACAGCAGCAGACCAGACAACTTAAGGAGAAGCTGGTTCGAATTGAGTGCAGAAGGGACTACACTAGTGTGACACAGTAGCTGTGCTGAGCCATTTGGACGGCTCACCTGGAGCTGAGATTAGAGCTCAGATTTGCCTGTGGAGTGAGGAAATTTCCTCGCTAGATTTTTGCCAGCATTTCTCTGTAGGATTGCCAGTTTCGGCATCCAGTTGTACTCAGATTATTTCACTACTACTTAATAATAAAACCGTTAATTGTTGCATCGGTTTTCCCAAGCTGGGTTTTTCCGAGAACACTTGTCCAATGTGTGTTAGCATTTCTTCCAGCATTTATTCTTCCGCAGTTTTATTTGTGTAGGTTGCAATGTGATTTATTCAGTATTTGTTGTAGCAAAAAATAAATAAATCGTTAAATTAAATTAACAATTAGGAGAATAATTTCCACTTGCTACAATAGGATTTCGGTTTGGAATGCTCACATCTCCTCCATATCACTCAACCATGAGTGGTTAGGCCCCCAAGGCCCCTTGCAAATGAAGCAAAGACCTTTCCTCCTTAACTCATTCTTGTTGCTTCTTTGACCCTTGTATCCTTTTCTTCACCGCAAACTTGCATCCTCATCAGCTCCTCCTTGGTCAACTGCCTTCTGAACAGTTTTAAGTTTTGCTTAACCAACCCTTCGGCTAGTTCATAAACAACAAGTGAGACAAATTGTTCCTTCCTCCAAATGGCCAACAACCTGGACTGCAACATCTTGTAAATATTATCATGGTTAGCCATAACTCCAATCGAGATCTCTAAAATCTTGAGTTTCTTCCCAAAGGTAGGAGCCAAGGTGTCAAGCAGCCCTTGAAGATTTTCTTCTATCAATTGGAAAACTTCCCTCATAATGTCATCATTATAAAGGAGTGTTTCCACACAATCTAGCAAGGGTCCTAGGAGGGGAACCTATGGGACAACCACTAGACCAAATGACAACAATGGCACAAAGACCAGTTGTCACCTCAGTTAGTATCCCCTGCCCTTTACGGACTTTCATGGATGGGAGGAGTTCCAGTAGGATAGGAATCACTTAAGAAACGAAGGATCAATGATCTATGTGAAGTGATTCCACTAAGCCCATTTGACAAGAGGCTCATTTAAGGCTTGATGAATGAAAAGCTCTCCAAGAAAGACCTAGGATGGGAATCTAGACCTAGGGCTCGAGATCTTTGTAATGAGGATAGGTATATCTAGGACAAGACCTCCAAGATGAGATAAGACCACTCGAGAAGCTTTGCAAGATGATTTATCATGTCAAATGGGCTTTCGCTATACTTGAGAGGCCTAATTAGGGCCTATGCAAGAACTAGGGTTTTAGGATATTCGTGGGAACAAAATTCTTCCAAGGTGCTCACTAGGTCAAGGTAAGACAGAAGAAAGGGTCTAGTAAAATTTATTCCTCTGAATACTATGTTCATGAGACCCTCAAGAATGTTGAGAAATCAAGGGCAATGAGATTAGGGTGATTTCTCTTAATTCGGTAACTTCTTGAGATGTTCTTTTCCTTAAACTTGAAGTACTTTATAGTTAGCTTCTTCTTTACTTGATTATTATAATGTTCTTATCATCAAACAACTACCCAACTATGAAGATCAAAAGAACAAGAGGACACAAAATATAGGTTGCTAGCTAGGGCCAAAACCTCTCCTCTTGAAAGGAAAACCCACAAGAATCCTTCTCTTCTTATAAAAACTTCAAATGACGAATTCCAAGACCTAAGACCCTTGACAAAGACCACTCCAAGACCAAGTCAACTTCTTCTTTGATGAGCCTTCTCTTCCACAAAGTCAACCCAAGTCAAACTAGCTTCACACTTCAGATTTCGGCCTCTGCTTCATATTTTTTATCACTGATTTCGGTCTGCAACTTTGGGCTCTACTACAAAAACCCTAACTTCGCACATATGGGAAATTATCATGAAATATGCCTTCTCTCTCCTTCGCTTAGGGTGCTTCTCATTACTTGATAACTCGACCTACAAACTTGATCCTTATGATCCTAAATTTCAGTTCCATTGATGACTACAATTTCTGCAACAAATGGTGCCCTAGTCCTTTCACACATGTCAGGATATGTAGCCCAAAAACAGTTTTAAAACTTCGATTTCTTTCTCTTTTTGTTCTCCTTCTCTTCGCTAGTTATTAGGCTTCTTGTCTTGTAGCCAAACTTTATTGGATGCTCCATCAAATGAGGTCGAGGTTCTCTTATATATAGGCTTCTTGGAAGCACTCAATAGGCCAACTTGACATCTCTTGTATGACGATTTGTTGACTGCTAGGCCAACTTGATCTCGGAGGGTCTTTATGTTAGATTTTTGTAGCATCAGATGTGTTCAAACCACGAAATTTGGTGGAGAAGCTAGAATACATGAGATCTCCAAAACCCAGAAATTGTTTCTGCAAATTCCACCTAGAGATAACTTAATTAGATTATTAACCTATTTTTTTAATGTTTCCTAAGTCTAAACTTAGGAAAATTGGTTAATTAATCAGAATTAATTAATTCAAGGTGAGGATAGTCTAGAAACTCACATGGATCGATCCAGAAATGATCTGAGCCATTGATTAAGATTTAATCTTGGTTGTTGGAGTGCCAATAGGAAGATATAAAAAGGGATCGATGGGCACTTGGAGAATACACTAGAGTCACTTGGAGAAATCGATTGTCCAAATTAGCAACAGTCAGTTGTCAGAGAGTTCGACCTTCAGTGACGTAGTAGAGATAGTGAGGAGCAGGGATAGTGATCTGGAGGAAGTCTTCCAGATCTGGAGAGGCAACATCAAGTGACAGAGGTGATCCACGCAAAGGCAGCACAAAGGACTATGCAATTGCCTAAGGCAGTAGTTCAATTTAGCTAAGGAGGAGGTCAATTCAGTTTCCAGAGGCCGGGAAAATCTTCCAGAGGGTCAAAGAATCACTTCTAGCAGCAGAGGCAGGCTAGACGAATTTCTCAAAGGTAGAATTGAGCCACACGTGTGAAAGACAACGCAGAAGGGCTCACGCTAGGGTTTGGACAACCAAATTTCTCTAGAAGCTAGTGTTGGGATTGCTTGTGGAGAGAGAAATTTTCTCTCTAATTATTTTTGTCAGATACATGCTGATTGGATTGCTCGTTTGGCATCCATAGATTATACTCAAATTTCACTGTTGCATAATAATATAAAACCCTCACTGCTGCATCGGTTTTCCCAAGTTGGGTTTTTCAGGGGCCAATTGTTCAAAAATAATGGTGTCATTTTTTTTGTGTGTGGTAGATTTTCTCGGTGTCTAGCATTATTTTTCTTCCGCAATTTTTTTGTGAAGTTGGCAGTAGTGAATTATTCGTTGTTTGTGTGGGCAAATAAATTATTAGATAAAATTAAGAATTAGAAGAATAATTAACAGTTGCTACAATAAGATTTTAGTTTTGGAATTTTTACACTTTATGAAACAAATTGACTTACATAAATTCCTTTGACTTGATACATGATACCCAATAGGGTCTCTTACATATTACAATGACTCTGACTCCTTTAATTCTTTGACAAAACCCTAGAAGCACAAAATGGGTGCTTGACCTAAATTCAACTTGACCTAGAGCATGAAACCATGCTATAAAATAATAATAATAAATTTTCTTTTTCTCTTTAGATCAAATACAAAAATCAAGATTATGAAGATCGAACCTAGTTACATTTTCTAACAAAGAAGACCACCCAATCTCGGTTAAAATCAACTAGGCTTCCCTTTCAAAGGCACACCTCGGGCATAAGATTTCAGGAGATTTAACCATGAAAATTTCACCAAACTTTGAGATCCTTTTAACCTCGCTGATTATCTATTTTTTCTAAACATGGCTAATCAGAAGAGTTTTTTCCTCTCCAGCTTAAAACCCCAAATCTAGGGTGAAATTTATTGTCGAAATATTAGGTGAGTCCTAGTGTTTTTAGTTGAGTCTAATGTAAAAGTGATTCGGGAATAATTTAAGCTAGTTCGCTTAATTGTTTTATTACAAATCACTTGGTCTACTAGATCATATTGTGTCGTAGATGGGTTATGTGTCTTCAGGGTCTAAGCCAAATGTGTATTCCCCCTTTGAGGGTTGTAAACATAAAATCTTATGTATTAGAGGGTGGAAAAATAATTAAGTCCCTTCATGTGTAAATTAATTAATTTTTCTATAGGGGTCTAAGGGGTCACAATATAATCAAAGCCAACATAACAATAATTATATAAGGGAACAAGCCCCAACGGTTAGCTCAACTGGTCAAATAAGTGCCACGCCGTTTGGGAGGTCACAGGGTCAATTCTCCCCGAAGCCCTTGGGGTTAGGCCTAGATATTGGCTGTGGGGCTTGATACCCTTGATCAAGCTCAAATATTTCCGTGGACATAGCGGCCACCCAGTGACCGCGGGTGTCTGTGAACCACCAGAAAAAAATTAATTAATTAATTTTTCTGGCATAATAAAATTAAATCCTAAGAGAGGATGGACATGGCTCTGATGGCGATTAGGGTTTCAGTGGAGGGTCACATGGGGAAGGAGGATTGTTAATTTTAGGTATGTTCTATGCTTAGAGCAATTTACTTCAATTTTTCATATTAGCCCAATGACAATTTTCAGATTAGCAATCACATCAGCATGATAGTAAAGTGCAAATAGAACATAAACATAAACAGTAGAAGACAAGCCAAGACAAGAGGACACAATATGTGGCACCAGCCAGTGACAAACCCCAATGTGGGGAAATCCCTGATCAATGCTTCTTATATTCTTCAATAGTTCAGCAGATAGAAAGAGATAGAGTACAATGATTTGAAGTCAATACTTGACTTGCCAAATAGGAGATCAAAGATCTTCTCCGTGACGATGACACAATGAGGTTGCAATTAGGATATCAAGGACTGAAGATATGCAGTAGATGATAGGCCTAGAACAGCTCAACCAATTACCTAGAATACTGATATACACCTTACTGTTGCGGCTAGGTGCATTCTTCTTGCTGCGTCTTAGGGTCCCTTTCAAGCCAAGATTAGGGCTCTTCTAACTGTGGTTTGAGGCCTTCTTATGTTGTTGATTAGGGCCACACAAATTGCGGCTAGGGCATGGCTAGATCTTCTATTAGAACAACGGCTAGACTTCCTCCATCAACTGCGTATAGAACCCTTCCTCCATTGTGTCTAGGGCTTCTCCCTCTTGATCTCTCTAGCCACCAAACCCAAACGAGCAGAGAGAGATCTTAGGAGAAGTGTGTGTACAAAATGACTTGAAGACCTCTTCTATTTATAATGAAATGTTGAGGATAAGTTGGGGTAATTTGGTTGTTGGCCGACCTTAACAAATTGTCAAGTAACACAAATAAATTCATATCTCCATGAATACATGTCAGAATTGGATCCGACACCTCTCAATGAGAGGAATCCAAGAAAAATATCAGCTGCCATAAATAAGAAGACCCACATGGAGTTTGGCCCTAGTTTCCAATTTTAACAAGGACGGTTAGCAGCGATCGCAATACGAAAGACGTTCGATGGCAAGGACCAACCAACGCATGGCCTATACATGGCAGCTTTACCTTGCACCTCGGTAACATCATTGTTAGGAAATGAAGTAGGGTAGACAAGCAGTTTCAAAGGAGGTTTTTACAACGTATATTGTTTCTCATACTAGTGGTTACCCTCAACTGCACGCGCCTGCTTTAGGAGCTCAACAGTAGGAGAGGTTACGCTTTTTTTCTTACTCTACAGACAGCGACAGCAAATATGATCAACCCTCGAGACTGTGTCGACCTGGAGCCCAAGCCGGAAGACGTCCTATCGGTTTGGGGACTGGAGCCTACTCAACAAAATCTAGCCAAGGTGATTCGTCTAGCTAGATCCCCAACTGGCAAATTGGGAAGCACGATGCTAGATTGGAATTTGGAAGGCGGATTAGGGTTTCTGGAAGCAAGAAACCCTGTGTTTCAAAGGCAAGGGGGTGGGGTTCTGACATCGTTTTTCTGGAGGGTCAGACGACAGCAGCGACATTGGTAGATCAAGCTGCAGGGAAGTTGGCCGAGATATGGGTAAGCTCAAAAAACCTCTCGTTGTTTCTTGTCTCGGGTCTTTTTTCGGGAGTTTTAGAAGACATTGTCATTAGCAGTGGCCTACGGGGAAATGAGGGCTTGAAATCATGTTTGGTTACGGATTTGGTGCAAAATGATGTCAGAACAGGTAAAAGGTTGAACAGAGCTCATGCATGCAAAATTTCTCTGAGCCAGAAGGATAGTGAGATGCCCAATCTCAGTTCGAATTTCAGTGTGAAAGCAGTGACAGGAGAGGGGGTTCTCCAAGAGATTCGAGCACTAAAAGGAGCAGGAACAAATTTAACCAGAAACAGTGGAAGGGAAAGGGTTGGTAGTCCCTCTTTTGGTTTACTAGTATTCAAAGATGAAGGGTTTCAAGGTTTTGGCTCCCATGAGGTAGGGGAGTGGTTCCAGAATATCGACCCAAAGGCTATGGGGCATGTTAAAATTGCAACTAGGGCCAAACTCCATGTGGGTCTTCTTATTTATGGCAGTTGATATTTTTCTTGGATTCCTCTCGTCAAGAGGAGTAGGATTGATCTAAATATCATCCGATTCTGACATGTATTCATGGAGATATGAATTTATTTGTGTTATGTGACAATCTGTCAAAGTCGGCCAGCAACCAAATTACCCCCACTTATCCTCAACGTTTTATTATAAATAGAAGAGGTCTTCATATCATTTTGACACACATTTCTCCTAAGATCTCTCTCCACTTGTTTTGGGTTTTGGTGACTAGAGAGATCAAGAGGGAGAAGCCCTAGACGCAGGAGGAAAGGAGACTAAGGGAGCTTCCCTAGAGGAGATGCCCTAGTGCTATACGCAGTCAAAAGGAGAAGGCTCTATGCAGGTTTATATGCATTCAAGAGGATGCTCTTCTAGCAGCAAGGAGAGGGTTTCTATAGCTGTCAATGGAAGCCCTAGATGCTGTCAAAGAGAAGTCTAAATTGCAGTCAATGAGGCATGCCCTAGCTGCAGTCATGGAGGAGTCTTATCACAGTAAAGAGAAGCTCCTACACTGTCCTAAAAGAGGCTTCTATAATGCAGCAAGGAGAGGCTTTAACAGTGTCCAAGATCACTGTTTCAGGAAGCCCTAATGATGAGCTAAACACAGTCCTAAAGGAGGAGACACAACCGATGTCTTAGAAGTGCCCTTATGCCCTAAACACAAGCCTTACTAGAGGCCTAATCAACTGCCCTTATATGCTGTTTAAGGAGGCTCTTATAATGCAGTCCCTTGTGCCCTAAAAGCAGGTCAAGTAACGCAGCAACAACTGCCCTATTCTGCTGTCAAGAAGACACATGCGCAGGTCAGAAAGGCTCCTTATTGCTATCACAAAAGGGCCTTATACATAGCCTCCTAACCGCAGTCTGTGAGGCCCTAATTAGAAGGTTGAACCTAGTATTACAGCATGAAGGATCTGTGTTGATTTGCTGTAGGTGACAGCGTGTTCTATCAAGGCTGTTTGGGCACATTAGTATTGCTTTTGAGCTTGACTTGAAGGGCAGAAGAAGCCGCTGATAGGAGGAACAAGAGACTGTAGCTTAAGGGCTGATTGAGGCACTAATCAAAGGGACCTAAGTCTCAGCCCACTGCTGGGCTAGGCCATAGGCCATAGCCAGCAGTTGAAAGTATTTAAAGTGTTGTGATAAGAAGGATAGCAACCCCTCAAGCAGCTGACAGTTGGAGAAAATGTGTGAAGTCAAGCCACAGCCAATAGGTGGACTATGGGATTTGTTTATAGTGTTGTAGCACACAGCGTTTTGCATCAGTCCTTGCAGCATATGAAAGGTGTCAGATAAGCAGCCTTGTCATGATCAGTGAAGCAGCAAAGGAAGGAGAGTCTTATTGAAGGAAAGCCTCAGTATTTTGGGTAATTGGTTGAGTTGTGCTAGGCATATTATCTGCTGCATATCTTTAGTCTTTGTCATCAGATCTACAACCTCATTGTGTCATCTTCATGGAGAAGATCTCTGATGTCTGATCTCTTATTTTGGCAAGTCAAAGTGTTGACCTCAAATGTATTTGTACTCTCTCTCTCTCTGCTGAACTATTGAAGAATATAAGAAGAATTGATCAAGGGTTTCCCCACATTGGGATTGTCCTTGGTTGGCGCCACATCTTCTGTCCTCTTGTCTTGGCTTGTTTTCTGATGTTTATGTTTATGTTCTATCTGCACTTTACTATCATATTGATGTGATTGCTAATCTGGAATTGATATTGAGCTAATATGGAAAAATTGAAGTAAATTGCTCTAAGCATAGAACATACCTAAAATTAACATGGTATCAGAGCTGAGGTGAAGACAAAGACCAAGCAAGAGTGAAAGAGAAATCACCGAAGACAGTTAGACAAGGTCAAAGGCTCAATGTGTTCCTCATCCCATTTCCCGGCTGAATTGGAAGAGAAAGAAGTGTTGGATTTTGTGAAGGGTAAAATCCCTGAGCCTCCATCAGATGCACCAGCTGCTCCTAAGAACAAATACACCAAGGGTGAAGTCGAAGCGAAGAAGATTATCAAAGATTCCATTGACAAGCGTCTGGTGGCCTACCTAAAGGTCACTTCTGGATCTAAGGGTGGAAGGAAGAGCAGATGCCTTGCTTGAAATAAGTTTGGCCATTAAGCGAGGGAGTGTCCAAATAGAAGAGACATCGCATGATGATGATCTCAATCATTCCAGGGGCATCTTCAATGATCAAAGGAATGACAGGTACAATAGCAAAGGAAAAAGGAATGCAGGACATCAAGGAAATGGCCAACTCTCCAAGAAAGCAAGGAACTCCAGGTATGAAGAATCAAATGTTGTTTCTGATAAGCAAAAGAAGTATTACCTTATATTGGCCCTCTCCACTACCTCTCCTCCAGACTCGTTGGGAAATTGGCTTATTGATATGGCGCCTCAAGGCACTTTACTAGATACAAGGAAGCGCTCTCTAATATGATAGAGAAGGAAACAATCTTGGAGATTATCCTTGGAGATGGTGCCACCTATCTCGTAAAGGGTGTAGGGAATGTTACTCTTCAATTCAATCAGAGTAACTTGATTCATTTACAAAAGGTTCTTTGTGTACTTGATCTCAAGAAGAACCTGGTGTCCATTTCGGCAATGGAAGTTAAAGGTTTCAAGGTGGCATTCATCGATGGAAAGGCATGTGTTTGGAAAAGGAAATTTAAAGATGCTCTTGGGTTCAGTGTTGGCAATTTGTATCAAGTTGCAGGATGTCCAATGGGGACCATGTCGTGTGACACATCTCTTCTACGGCACCGGAGGTCTGCCCATCTTCATTGTAAGGCCCTACCCGATGTGAGTCAGATGGTGATAGGGATGTTTGAATTCAAAGAAGAGCATGAAGGTACATGTTTGAGATGTACCAAAGGAAAAATTACAAGGGGACCATTCCCCTCATGTAATAGCAAGACCACAGATGTGGAACAACCCGAAGGATTTGAGATTCATGGTCGGGAATCTCATGTATGCAGGTTGAAGAAAACTCTCTATGATTTAAAGCAAGCACCCCGGGCTTGGTGTGAGAGGAATGACATCTATCTGATAAAGCTAAGATTCACTAGGAGTGAAGCCGATCCAAACCTTTGCTTTTAGGTTGTGGATGATAGACCTCTCATACTAGTACCTTATGAGGACGACCTCATTTTGACAGGTACAGACCCTCTCATTTGCAAAAGTAAGAGGGAATTGGATTCCAAATTTGGAATTGTAAACTGCAAACTCGTGACTACTTCGATGGAGCTTAACTTTAAGAAGTTATGCGGTAGTGCTGGCAGACCTAATTTGGGAAATGCCTCTGAGTTTCGTCAATTCATAGTAGCATTGATGTTCTTGGTGAACTCCCGTCCGGATAGATGTTTTACAGTTAGCATGTTGAGCCAACATATGGCTGAGCCTCATTGGATTGGTGCCAAGAATCTTCTCAAGTATCTTCAGGACACAATCATTCATGGACTGACTCCTGAGATACACTACTGGAGTTGTGAGGCTGCATTATTATTTCGATGTTGATTGGACAGGCAATGTGGAGGATCGCAAGAGAACTTATGGGTGTTGGTTCTCTTTGGGTTCTCCTTCGATATCCTAGATGAGCAGGAAGCAGAAGACAGTTGTTTTGAGCACCGTTGAGGCCGAATACATAGCTGAGAGTATGGCCTCCTGTGAAGTTGTCTACTTGCGGAAGCTCTTCTGTGAACTGTTTGGACACGTGTTCAATACCATCATGATCTTTTGTGACAACCAGAGTGGGATTCGATTGTTGAGGAATCCCGTGTTCTATGGTCGCTCCAAGCATATAGACATCAGGTACAACTTTATCTGGGATATGGTACAACGGGGAGCAAGAAGGGTCCATCACTCTGGGACTGATGTGAAAGTCGCTGATATTCAGGTAAAGCCCCTGGGACAGGTCAAATTCTTGACTTTCCGAGAACAACTACGAGTTGTGGAGAGACTCTCTCCTAAAGGTCCTGTATGATATGGACTTTGAGCTCTGGGAGCTCCGGGGGGCTTGGCAATACTTCTTGGAGCGATGAACAACCATAGGGTGAGTAGTTCAGGCTTCCCTTAGTGTTTTGCTATATCCTGAGTGGTTCATCCTTCTCTTGCTGAGACACAATCATAGGGTGAGTGGTTCAGCCTTCCCCTAGTGATTTGTTGTGTACATGGTGAGTGGTTCAGCCTTCCCCTGGGATACCCCATGGCAACATGTAGGCAGGATGAGTGGTTCATCCTTCCCCTGCTGAGACATCCTACCCATGCAGTCTGGAACTCATGGGAAGTACCTCTCATCTGGCCAATGAGTAGGAAAATGAGGATAGGGACCATAGTAGTACCGATGGACGCATCGTGTAAATACCATACTCCCTATTCTAGGATGATATTGATTTGGGATCAATTGGAACTAACTTCGGGTCAGTAAGAGTGGTATGATACACTCTCTTTATTTGGAACTGATTTCAAATCAATAAGAGTGGTATGATACACTCTCTTTATTTGGAACTGATTTCGAATCAGTAAGAGTGGTATGAGACACTCCCTTTATATGGGACTGACTTCGGGTCAGTAGAGAATGGTCTGATACATTTTCGATCACTTCTTCTTCTTCATAGTTCAGCAAAGCAGTGCAGGGCACTGATAGCAGACATAGTACGGACTAGCAGATGGATTAGCAGATGGAGTTCTCCCTAGTTGAGAGGGAGTGTTAAAATTGGCAACTAGGGCCAAACTCCATGTGGGTTTTCTTATTTATGGCAGCTGATATTTTTCTTGGATTCCTCTCGTCGAGAGGTGTAGGATTGATCTAAAGATCATCCAATTCTGACATGTATTCATGGAGATATGAATTTATTTGTGTTATGTGACAATTCGTCAAGGTCGCCCAACAACCAAATTACCCCCACTTATCCTCAACGTTTTATTATAAATAGAAGAGGTCTTCAAGTCATTTTGACACACACTTCTCCTAAGACCTCTCTCCACTTGTTTTGGGCTTTGGTGGCTAGAGAGATCAAGAGGGAGAAGCCCTAGACGCGGGAGGAAAGGAGACTAAGGGAGCATATAGTACCTGGGGTTTTTCCTAATCGGAATCGAGTAGCAAAGGAGCGGTTAGGGCCGCTCTCTGAGGAAGAAAATGATGTGTGAGAGGGGCAGTTATCTTCAAGAGCAACCGGGAATGACCAAAACACTGGTTCGAGGAGAAAGAAAGGAAAAATTATAAGGAAGAAGGCGACATGCCCAAATTTAGTTCTTGGGGTCGATATCTAGATAGACAAGGCCATGGAAGCCTCAGAATTAACACTGGTTGGAAGAGCAAAAGGAAAACACTACTCAGCAAAATATATATTAGAATGGACAGCCAAGGCATGGAGTGAGGCACCGGATAATCAGGTAGAAGTGACTATTTTGGCTAAGGGTTGGTTCATGGCCAAATTTTGTAAGGTCAAGACGTTGGAATGGGTGATGGACCTCAACTAGTGCTTCGAGAGAGCACCAATTTTATTCAAGAGGTGGACACCCTTGATCAATGCATAGAGAGAAAACGTTGCAGAGATCCCAGTATGGGTTCGTCTTCCGGCTCTGCCCCCGCAGCGCTGTATAGAGGATGTCTTCAAAGCCATAGGTAACACATTGAGTATCTTCGTAGAGGCAGATATGTCGTTTGTGGAGACAATAAATAGGAGCATGGCATGTATCTTGGTAAGATTGGACCCAAGGGAGGGTTTGGCAGAAAAAATTCATCTTCATCTTCAAGATTACTCTTACTCTCAGATCATCGACTACGAGTAGTTACCCTTCTAATGCTATAGCTGTCATAAACATGGTCATCTAGTGCATGATTGTCCTCTGGGGTTCAGAAGGAGAAGAAGGCAAAGAGGCAAACTAGGGATAGAGGGTCAACCACAGGCTGAAGAGGAGGATATTGCACAGATAGAGGAGATGGGGAATCAGCAGGAGGGTGAGCAGGTGCCAATGGAGATTCAAGAAGATCAAAGTGTGCGCCCGAGCATACAAGTCTTACAAGAGTAGGATCATCACCAGGAAATCCATCAGGAGGATCACGATGAGGTGGTTACCATTGATCCAACACCCCAATCGGTGGGTACTTTTTCTCTCCCCCTCTCCTCTTTAAATCAATCTCTTCAATCTTTGCTAAATGTGCTCCCTAGACCTGGTCCATCCAGGCCTTACATGACGAAAGATCCTTTTATCGGCTTTGTGTCTATTGCCCTGGATAGTATAATAACCTCTATCCCGACTCTTAACATAGCCAATGCTCCTCTGGTCGACCCTGTGCTTGTTGATTTCTGGTAGCATCGGATGTGCTCTAAGTCTCAGATTTTCCACGGAGGCTTGGGCACATGTATTCCAAAGAACCCAAAAAGCGTTTGGGGAAATTGCACCCAAAAACAGTTTTATTAAAATAATTAATTATTTTTAAAGGGACCATAAGTCTAAACTTAGGAAAATAAAATAATTAAAGGGTATTAATATAAACTGTGGATGTAACTTCTAGAAGAAGACGAGGATCAAGAAGAAATGATCTTAGCCATTGATTAGCTTCTAATCTGGGCCGTTGAATATCAACAAGGAGATTATTTAAGGAGGCTTGACAGTCACTTGGAAAGACACACAGAGAGTTCAAAAATTTGATTTTCTGAAGCAGAGCAGTGGCCGGGAGATTTTTGATAGTGGGCTATTGTAGTGAGGGGCAGAGATAGTTGGGTTGGAGTATCTTCTCCAAGACCCAAGATACGTAGCAAAGAGGCAAATAGACACCAGGAGGAGGCAGCGTAGACCCAGGAGGGGTTGACGTTGGGCCAGAACGACCCACGTTGAGCTTGACACTAAGCCAGGAGGGCTCACGCAGAAGCTATGCAGTCTTCAGCGCAGAAGTCTGAGTTTGCTGAGGGAGTTGACATTTCTGAGCTAGGAGGGTTGGAAACTGTTCCAGAGGGAAAATGTTTCCCAATTGAGCCTATGCAGGGCCAGTGCTGCAGAGATAGTCAGGGACAGTTGGTTCAACTGCCGGAACAGCCGGAATTGCCAGGTAGAGTGAGGTAATCTCACTAAGTTTTTCTGCCAGTTTATTTTCTCTGTAACTGGATTGTCGGAGGGCATCCAGAGTTGTGTTCAGAAACTACTACTTAATAATATAAAACCCTCAGAGCTACTACACCGGTTTTCCTGTATTGGGTTTTTCGGGGACATTTGTCCAAAAAATATTGTCACTTGTGTATCTTTCTCTATTGTTTTGTTCTTGTTTTGGGCAAATTAATTAATTAAGTGAAGGTTGCAATTGTATTAGCTTCGACATTTGCTGCAGGAAGTAGTAAATAATTTGTTTTAGTAATTAACAAATAGGAGAAGTTTAATCAGTTGCTGCAGTAGCAGATTCCGCTGGGATTCTCGAATTTTCACATGGTATCAAAGCGAGTGTAGGAGAAGCACGAAAAACAGTGCCAGAGAACCCAGCGCTAAGCAAAAGAGGGAGATCGAAATAGCTGTAGGAGGCAGCAGTTATAAACCCTAGAGGGTTTGCGCAATCCTAGCCAAAGGGTTGATTTTCGAGGCAATCTCTCTCTATGTGAGTCGACAAAGAAGAAGGACTCCTAGTTCGAAAGTTTGTCGTGGCAGAGGGAGCAACATTGAAGCCTCAGCATGAGGAGAAGCTGGTGGGACACAGTATTTTCTGCAAGCCATTTTGCTAGGCAGAAAGACGCCAGAAGAGAAGGAAGAAGCACAGTTGAGGGAATTTCTTCCTCAGTAAGACTTCCCGCCAAGAAGTTCGTTTTCTTATTGGCTGAGTAGCAGCGGTAAGAACCAGATAGGAGATTTTCGACATTTGTGGCAGAGATGGCAACCTGTGGATTGAGGGATCAAGATAGGTTGGACGAAGCATCCAACTATGTCATCTGGAAGGCAAGGATGTCATTCATTCAAGATGAGCATGCCCTCAAGACATATGTCGACAGCATGGTGGCTATGCCTACAGATGCAAATCCGTTGAAGAAGTACTAAGTTGAGATGGCGAAGGCGAAAAGAATGATCCTCGACGAAGTAAAGGATCATGTGGTCAGTCACATCGCTAGCAAAGGGACTAATAAGGAGATGTGGGATGCATTGTCTATGTTGTATCAGGGATCTTCCGAGTAGCGGAAGATGTACTTGAAACAGAAGTTGAGATCTGCTCAGATGCAGAAGGGGGAGCGTGTGGATCCATTCCTCACAAAGCTTCAGGAAACTTGTGATGAATTATCCGTTGTGGGGTCTACACCTCAAGACCTAGAGTTGGTTAGACTGGCCCTCAATTTTGTCTCAGATGGGTGGCACGTCTTTGTCCAGAGTATCCTAGGCAGGGCGACTTTGCCGAATTGGGATGAGATGTGGGCAGCTCTCAAGCAAGAGGAGTTGAGTAGAGACTTGGTCAAGTGTAAACTTGACGGAAGTAGCAGCAGTGGGTCGAAGCCCAAGGAGGAGGAGGATAATGCAGCCCTTGCATCGAAGGGACAAGAGCAGCGGAGACGTAAGAAGGATGTCTTGAAGATAAAGTGCTTCAGGTGTGGTGAGATGGGTCACTACGCAACTCAATGTCCTCTCAGGAAGAAGGAGAAATATGAGAAGCACGACCTGAAGGCTGCGCCCGCAAAGATCAAGGAGGAGGAGTTCACCATGACAGCCGAGATACCTCCAGGAGGGAGGTGAGCTGATTTAGAGTTGTAGTTCAAAAGAGCTACAGATGGGCAGGATCCTTGAGGGACCCACTTCTTGGATCAATTCCTTGCTACTGGAGCCCAGATCAGAAGTAGCAGGATGGACTAGTGTCGGATGGTGCCGAGAAGTGTCGAAGAGACAGTTGCAGTGGCTAAGAGCGCCAGATACTGAAGATTCAGAGGGTCACGCAGAGACTAGCAACAATCAAGCTCCAGCATTCACCTGGTATCATACTGAACACAATTAGTTCAGTAGTTTGGGATGTTTTTCCGTTGTTGATGGAGTAGTAGCAACAGTTTACAGTGCAGTGGCAGTTGGCCGCAACAGTGCCAGCAGCAGCATGGATGCAGAATTTCAGAGGGAGTTGTAGTACAAATGCAGTGTTGATAGTGGCAGGGTTAGCAATAGTACAAATGCAACATTTGCGCAGTGGTTGGTGGACAGCATGTCAGACATTAGCAGCGCAGAGGGAGTTGTTACAGAACAGAGTAATGCTCCAGCAGGGTGTATTGCTAGAGCACATTCCTCGCTAAGAGGGAGTGTAGATTTCTGGTAGCATCGGATGTGCTCCAAGTCTCAAATTTTGCAAGGAGGCTTGGGCACATGTATTCCAAAGAACCCAGAAAGTGTTTTGGGAAATTCCACCCAGAAACAGTTTTATTAAAATAATTAATTATTTTTAAAGGGACCCTAAGTCTAAACTTAGGAAAATAAAATAATTAAAGGGCATTAATATAAACTATGAGTGTAACTTTTAGAAGAAGACGGGGATCAAGCAGAAATGATCTTAGCCATTGATTAGCTTCTAATCTGGGACGTTGAATGTTAACGAGGAGATTATTTAAGGAGGCTTGAGGGTCACTTGGAAAGACACACAAAGAGTTCAAAAGTTCGATTTTTTGAAGCAGAGTAGCTGGCAGAAGATTTTCAATAATGGGCTATTGCAGTGAGGGGCAGAGATAGGTGGGTTCGAGTATCTTCTCCAGGACCCAGGATATGCAACAGAGAGGTAGAGAGACACCAGGAGGAGGCAACGCAGACCAAGAGGGGTTGACGCTGGGCCAAAAGGGCCCACGCAGAGCTTGACGTTGAGCCAGGAGGGCTCATGCAAAAGTTGTGCAGTCTTCAGCTCAGAAGTCCAAGTTTGTTGAGGGAGATGACATGAGCCAGGAGGGCTGGAAACTTCTCCAGAGGGCAAACGTTTCCCAGTTATGCTGACGTGGAGTCTTTTGAGGTTGACGCAGGGCTAGCACAGAGATAGCCAAGGATAGTTGGTCTAGCTGCCGGAACAACCGGAATTGTCGGGTAGAGTGAGGTAATCTCACTAAGTTTTTTTGCTAGTTTATTTTCTTTGTAACTGGATTGCCAAAAGGGCATCCAGAGTTGTATTCAGAAACTACTGCTTAATAATATAAAACCCTCAGAGCTGCTGCACCAGTTTTCACGCATTGGGTTTTTCCGGGGACATTTGTCCAAAGAATACTGTGTCACTTGTGTATCTTTCTCTATTGTTCTGTTCTTGTTTTGGGCAAATTAATTAATTAAGTGAAGGTTGTAGTTGTATTAGCTTTGATATTTGCTATAGGAAGCAGTAAATAATTTGTTTTAGTAATTAACAAATAGGATAAGTTTAATCAGTTGCTGCAATAGTAGATTCCACTGGGATTCTCGAATTTTCACAGTGCTTACTTCTATCCCTGCGGACTCTGCTGAGATACCTCACTATAATCTTCGACCTCGGGAAAAAAGGGATCCTCCATTAGAAGTTGTAGGAGGCCTGGGAGACATCCAGGAGCCCTCATTGCCCCAGAAGATTCAAGGTAGGAAGTCTAATCTATCAAAGGCTCAATTAAAAGCCAAATTAGACATTGTTGATGGAAAACAATTATCACTTAAAGGGGCGCTAAGAGCAACGTAGGCCCCTGTCAATGTTATCAAATGATTATTTTATCCTTCAACTGTCGTGGTTTTGCTAGCACCCATAAGAAGCTAGCTTCTTTTTCTAAATTATTGTCTTGATGTTATTATGCTTCAAGAAACTCTTGGAGTTGGCAATTTAGTGAGGAATTCCCTTAGTAAAATGATGTCGGGTTGGTCCTTTGTGACGGTTGATGCAAAAGGGAGATCTAGGGGTTTGGCCCTGGGCGTCAAAGATATTAGTGTGAAGTTGTTAAACTCATGGGGATCAGACCTGGTGTTGGGTGTCGAGGTCTACTCATCGGAACTATGCACAGAATTTTCTCTCATCAACATTTATGGGTCGTGTCAGGATAGGGTTATGTTCTGGAATAACCTTCTTTCTAAATCTTTTATGAAAAACCCCAATATGGTTGTGGGGGAGATCTCAATTTTTCACTGGGAATGTATGAGACTTCGAGTCCATTGGCCCAAGCTAACCCTCTGGCAGATTTTTTTTTTAATACACATCAGATAGGAAAGTTTATTGATGTAAACCTGATAAAATCTAGACCTACAAGGAGAAATAAGTGTGTGGGGGAAGCCGGGGTAGAGAAGAGATTGGACCATTTCCTATTGAAAGAAGATATGGCTAATCAAATTCCCTTTTTCAGGGAGTGGGTTGGAACAGGAGGAGAATCAGACCATTTTCCTATCCTGCTAGAGTTCAAAGGGACTAGTCGAAAGCCTGGCTCACCCTTCAAATTCAACCCAGCATGGCTCAAAGAGCCCTCCTTTAACAGATTAGTCAAAGCAACTTGGAGGCCACTCGATAGACAACAGGAGTCATCTTTAGCTCATTCTTTCATGAAGAGGGCAACAATAGATTGGGCAAAAGAGAAAAAGTTAAGGGATGAAGCTGAATTAAATCGTATTGGTGAGGAACTAGAATCTTTGGAGAGTCCGAACACAGATGGGTATGAGACTAAGGAGAAGAGGGAAAGGATCAAAAAGTTGAAGTTAGGAAGAAGGAAAATTCTTAATGATATTGAAGAACAGTGGAGAGTCAAAAGTAGAGCAATATGGCTTTCAACTGGTGATGAGAATTCAAAATTCTTTCAAAATTACATAAAGGGAAGGAAAAATACAAATACTATCTGGGGAATGAATAGGGTAGATGGGGGCATAGCAAAATTCTTTGATGAACTGGCTTCTATGGGAAGAGAACACTCCAAAAATTTGATAAGAGCTCCAGAAGAGGCTTCAATTATAAAGTTTATCTGGGTGACCCAATTGTTCCCTATATATGCGGAGGAGGAAGAAATTGAGATGTTAATGGCTCCTGTGGCAAAAGGGGAAGTTGAAGGGGTTTTAAAATCTATGCAGAAAGATAAGAGTCCAGGGCCTGATGGCTAGACTGTGCAATTTTCCAACATTGTTTTGAGCTAATTGGGGAAGAGCTTACTGGGGTGGTGGAGGAATCTCGTCTCAGAGGTTATGTTTATGAACCCTTCAACTCTACCTTCTTGGCTTTAATCCCTAAAACTGATGATCCCTCATCCTTTGAGGAGTTCAGGCCTATCTCCCTCTGTAACTATATCTATAAAATCATAGCCGAATTATTGTTGTTCATCTGAAACCAATTCTTTCAAGCAATATATCAAAGGAACAATTTGGGTTCCTCGATGGCAGATAGATTCATGAAGCTATCGGGGTAGCTTAGGAGTCATTTCATAGCATTAAGAGGAGCAGGAAAAAAAGCTTGATAGTTAAAATTGACCTATCAAAGGCGTATGACAGAATTCGTTGGTTATACCTACGCTTGTTGCTGACTCACTTGGGTTTTAGTATCGATTTCATCAATTGGGTCATGGGATGCATCTCAAATGTTAGCTTTGCGATCCCAATCAATGGTGCAACATCCCCCTTCTTCCATAGCCAAAGAGGGCTTAGATAGGGTTGCCCTATGTCTCTGCTCCTCTTCTTACTGGCAGCACAAGGCCTAAGTCAACTGATTCTGGTCGCTAAACGAAGTGGTGAGCTAAAAGGAATAGAAGTCGCAATAAATATGCTTATCACACACCTGCTATTTGTGGATGACATACTTTTGTTCAATGATGGAACTAGGGGCGATATACAGCGGTTGAAACTTTCTCTTGTTTTGTTTCTACAAGCAACTGGGATGTGCATTAATGCTCAGAAATCCACTATAGTCTATGAAGGATTCTTGAGGAATGAGGTAAACAGGATCATTTTGGTACTCCCCTTTGAAGCAAAACCCATGAAGGATAGCTTCAAGTATCTAGGTTTCTATCTCAAGCCTGATACTTACAGGAAACATTATTGGAATTGGCTTCTGGCAAAACTTGAAAATCGTAAAAAACATTGGAGTTTTAAGTGGCTTTCGAGAGCTGGGAGACTGGTTTTATTTAAATCGGTTCTTCTAGCTATTCCAGTCTATTAGATCGCTCTCACATGGGTTCCAAAAGGCATTCTCACTCAGATAAGGAAAGTCTTGAAATTTCTAAGTCTAACACATTAGAAATCCCTACTGCATTATCTGGTTTAATTTCTCCTACTTGTTTATTCCATTAACAAGTTATTTATAAATATAAATATTGAAATAAACACAAATGCAGCCTTAACTCATATACAGATCAACAACTAAAATAATTGAGACAAACACACAAGGGACACCGTTATTTTAGGACAATCGTCCCCCAAAAAACCCAATGCAGGAAAACCGGTGCAGCAGATATGAGGGTTTTATTATTATGCAGTTTTTGAATACATCTAGGGTACCAGAAATGGCTCACCCAACAGAGAATAGCCTCAGCAGTAGTACCTCTCCTCAAAGACAGATATTTCGGCTGATCAATCACCGGATGCACAATCCCATAGCAACTATGGGAGCGTCCACTGCTCTGCGTCACTCTGCAAGGACTATGTCACCCTTCCCGGCTCACCAACACTCAGTCTACCCCACGAAAAATTCTTATGGCGCTACCTCTTGGCCCTACGTCAGCTCTGCTAGCCTCTGCGCAACTACTGAAGCCTCTGCGTCAGCTATCAGACCCTTTGCGTCACCCATGCTGGCCTCTTCAGCTTTTGTGTAGCTCCCAGCTGCCTCTACGTAACACTCAATTGCCTCTACGTCAGCCTCTCCAGGCTCTGCGCTGTCTCTCTGGCACTATCTCTACCTCTCTGCTATGTATTCTCGGCCTCGTGCCGAACTGCCCCTCGCTGCAACAGATCACTAGCTCGATTCCCTCAGCAAAACCCCACTCCAGAAAATCGAACTGACTGATCAATTTGGTGTATCTCCAACTGAGCCTCAAGCCTCCTCTTATACTTTTCCTGTTGAGTCTTCAACGGCCGAGGTTAAGTCCCTAATCAACAACTAAGATTAAATTTGGCTTGATCCATGTCCTTTAGAACATTCTCACCTAGATTTATATTAATACCCATTAATATTTTAATTTTCTTAAGTTTAGACTTAGGAACCCCATTAAAAATATTAATTATTTTAATATCTCTCCAATCGGGTGGAATTTCCCCAAACCATTTCTGGTTCTTGGAGATCTCATGTGCCTTAGCCTCTCCATCAATTTTCATGGCTAGAGCACATTCGATGCTACCACAAATCAACAGAAAGTGTGTGGTCGCTTTTTATGGGCTAGATCAAAGGAGGATTCAGTGCTTCCTTGGGTAGCCTTGGATAAAATTGCCCATCCAAAGGCTTGGGGAGGTTGGGGTATAAAGGACCTCTCATCTTTTGCAACCTCTCCAGCAGCAAAATCAAGGTGGCAGTTATTACCAATGGAAAACCTATGGATGACCGTGGTGAAAAGAAAATACATAGACCCATTCCCCATCGATGAATGGATGCACAGGACAGATAAAAAATCCTTAAATGCATTAGCAATATGGAAGACGATAGGCGGTTAGTAGGACAAAGGCAAGGATGTCGGGTTAGGGTTTTTAGGTCGGGACCGTCTGCAGTCAAGCTCAGAAGATGCAGTGCGGTTCCAGCTTCTCCCACCGCAACGGACCCGCTTCCACTGCACAGCCCATAACCCCCCTCATCTTCTCTATCGGGCATGATCACATGCAACATTTTCTTGCTGAAGGGTTTGTTTTTTAGCTAAGTTGTATTATGCCCGCCACTATCGCCCTTACAGTTATAGCTACAGGAGCCCCATCACCCCTGCAGGCAGCGGACGCAAATCAGTTGTGATAGTTATGGAAGAATTAATAGGTTATTCGGTGGATCCGTTGGAGGACGTGCCTATCTGAACACAACCACATTCTTCTCCGGCGAGTTTTTTTCCTTCGACAACGAACTTTCTGAAGTCGTCAACGCTTTGCCCTCCATCTCCGGCACCAAGGTCTCGTCTGTAACCCTCCCGGAAGATGCCCCGTCTCTGCCGGACCTCATCTCCCAGCCCTTATCGCCTTCCTCGCTCAGTTTCGTGGACCTCCCACCAAACCCTAGTGATCAAACCCCTCTCGGAGGTCCTGGTTTCGAATCCACCATTGACTGATTCATGCAACCCTTCGGTGGAACACCTCTCGGCTTCAAAAACTCCTGTGTCCACCCCAATCGCTCTGCCGACCTCATCTGCTCCTCCACTAGGTAACCTCACGGGCATTTCCCCCATTTCCGGAATTTTTGCCTCTGTGCCATTGATGACTCCACCTAGATCTAGGGTTCCCCCACACTCAACGGCAACGCAGCAGCACACCGAAGCAGAGCACACCGAAGCAGAGAGAACAAGGGCATCTAGGAAGAAGAAGTGCCTCAAGATAAAAGCTTGCGAGGTCTTCCTCAAACTAACTGAGGACACGCAGCTGCTCGACTCCATGGATACAGCTGAGAAGGTTTTAGTGGGTCGAGTTCGAGGCAGACATTACAGTGTAGAGAGCCTACAACAATGGGCATCTAAGGTTTGGGGCCATCACCTGAACGGCCCTCCTTTCGTACAGATCTTTGTAAAAGGTTGGTTTTCTCTACGTTTTGACAGGTTGGAACACACCAATTGGGTGCTCTCCATGATATGGCATATTGATCAGGGGTCAGTTCTTCTGTGAAGATGGACTCCCCTGTTGGATCCAGAACAAGAATGGGTGGATGCTGGCCCCCTCTAGGTCCGCCTCCCTGGTTTACCATTACATTTCTGGACAGAGGATGTTTTTAGGCACATTGGAAATGCCCTAGGTACCTTCTTAACATTTGATAAATCCTACCAGACCACTGGGCGTATGGCATACGCAAGGATATTGGTGAATATGGATACTATGGACGGTCTGCTGGAGCATATCAACATTCAGTGGAGGAATTCCACGAGGAGACAAACTCTTGACTATGAGGGAGTCCCTTTCAGGAGCAAGAGATGCCACAAAGTTGGGCATTTATTCAAGCACTGCCCTCTCAATGGGCAAGCAAACAAGAAGGCACCTGGAAAGGAACCACCGGTTCAGGCATCACCGAAGCATGGGGAAGAGCCCCAACATGCTGATTCAGAAGTCCAGGCAGAACCTTCAGCCAAGAAAGCGGCCCCCTCACAACCTATCCCGAAAAAGCGAGGCAGACCTCCGCATAGACCACCTTCTCCTCCACACACTAGATCCAAGGCGGCTGCCAAGAATGCGGACACTTTGGGTAAACGCATTTCCACATCCGTTTCCTCACATTTAAGCTCTTCTGTTCTTGATTTTATTATTTCAGCCCCTGGAATTGATTTGGGATAAGCTGTCCTCCCCTCGTCCTCTATCCCTTTGTCCTGCCCTCTTGGTTCCCCCCTTTCCTCTTTCTCCCCCACCCTTCCCACCCTTTCTGCATCACTTTCGCTTCCTCCGCCTGCATCTGTCTCTGGTCTCCCCTCCACTGGGTATCTAACCCGATCTAAGACTAAGCGTTAGGCATCGGAACACGACAGGCTCGACCTCATCCCCTCCCTTCTTCCACTTAAGATCCCGCGTGGTTGACCTTCCTCTCTTACGAAAGCACAAAGCCTGGCTAGAGATGAGATTGCATCCGGCAGACAGGCTAACATCCTTAAATACTTAGAGCAAGAGACGCCCCCATAGCGCACCCCCATGAAGATTGTCTCATTTAACTGTAGAGGGCTAGCTAGGCCCGATAAAAAATTAGCACTTCGTCGGTTACTTGTGGTCGACCCTTTAGATATCATTTTCTTACAGGAAACTCTTGGACCTGCTAATGCCATATCTCACACCCTTGGAACAATGCTACCTGGATGGGTGTTTACTTGTCTTGATGCCCATCGCAGATCTGGGGGTATAGCAATGGGATACAATTCCTACTCCATAAAACTACTCAACTATTGGGGAGGGTCTCGACACATCGGAGCAGATATACACTCAGCAGATCTAGGTACGGATTTTCGAATCTTCAACATTTATGGACCGTGTCACCACAGGCCCGATTTCTGGGACAAACTACTGGGATCTGACATTTTACAAATGGACAATTTCATTTTGGGTGGAGATCTTAACTTCGCAATCGGCCACTCTGAATCCTGGGGTTATCGAGCACAAAGAGATCCTCTTTCGGAATACTTTGAAACTACTTTGGAATCCCACCCTCTGATAGACATCCCCTCTGCAAAGATCCAAGCAACCTGGAGGAACAATAGGACAGGGGATGATAGCCTGGTTCGCAGACTAGATCGTTTTCTGGTCAAGGAGAATTTATTGGAATATAGCTACAATATCAGACAATGGGTGGGATCGGGAGGTATCTCCGATCACCTACCAATATACATGGAAATAGATGGGGGTCGGGCTAAACCCAAAGGTCCATATAAATTATGCTCAGCTTGGCTGAAGTAAGCCTCTTACATTCGTATGGTCACATACTTTTGGATGTCCAACCCACCTGGGGCTGGGGGGGGACATTATAAACAGTTTCGTGCACAATCTCTCGAAGCTGAAGAAGCTGTCCAAAATTTGGGCACAGAATAAAAGAATCTTGGATGATCAATCCATGAGGCAGATCAAAGCTGACATAGCAGCATTTGAAAATAATCACGGGGGGATATACAGATCAAATGAACACAAGGATAGGATCTCCTCACTTTACATAGCTAGACGAAAAATTCTTAAGGACCCGAAGAAGTCTAGAGACTGAGAAGTAGGGCGATTTGGATGCAGGAAGGGGATGATAATACTAAGTTCTATCACAAATATGCCAATGGGAGGAAGGCTATTAACACAATCTGGCAGCTAAAGGATGATCATGGCCATTCTGTCAACACCTTCCCACATCTGGCATCACTGGCAACCTCATATTTCAAAAAAATCTACAGTGTGCCTCGAGAAGTAAACCTGGCTGAAATTATTCAAGTGGCACAACTCTTCCCACGATTTGTGGATCAAGAGGAGGAAAGGGAACTGACAAAGGAAGTCTCTCTAGGAGAGCTAGAAGCCACTCTCAAGTGGTTCAAAAAGGACTGAAGCCCTAGGCCAGATGGATGGACAATTGAGTTCTTCCTGGCTTTCTTTGAGACTCTTAGCGCAGACCTCCTAAAAGTCATAGAGGATTACAGGATAAATGGCAAGTTGGTTGCTTCTCTCACCTCTACTTTTATTGCGCACATCCCCAAATCAGATAACCCGACCTCATATGATGAATATAGGCCTATTTCACTGTGTAACTCCATATACAAGATCATAGCGAAGATTATTGCAAATCGGATGAGGCCCATACTTTCCAAGCATATTTCACCTGAACAATTTGCCTTCCTACAAGACCGTCAAATTCATGAGGCAGTGGGAACTGCACAGGAGGTATTACACACTCTGCATATCAAGAAATGCAAAGGTATGATCCTTAAAGTTAACCTCTCAAAGGCTTTCGACAGAGTAAACTGGTTATATATTAGAATGTTGTTAACTCATCTGGGATTCCCATTCATGTTTATTAAATGGATCATGAGCTGCATTACTAACATACCCTTCAGTGTCCTGGTTAATGGAAGCGCATCTCCCTTCTTTTATTCAGAAAGAGGTCTTCGACAGGGTTGCCCTCTGTCACCATTACTCTTTCTCCTAGTCATGGAAGGACTCAGTAGACTTATCAAAGAAGAACACAGAAGGGGCAGACTATAAGGAATTAAAATCACTGAAGACTGTATTCTCACACATATACTTTTTGTGGATGATGTCTTGATTTTTCTAAATGGAGGCATTGGGGATTTGTTAATCATGAAAGCTACTTTCTCATTATTTCAAGTGGCTACGGGGATGACTATCAATGATTCAAAATCTACTCTAACAGCGGCCCCCTGAGACTGGAGGAGGGTCTAAAATACCTGGGATACAAGCTAAAACCCTTGGGTTAAAGAATTGTTGATTGGACTTGGCTCATTGCTAAAATGGAGAAGAGACTTAACACATGGTACTTCAAATATCTTTCCAGGGCTGGCAAACTTACGCTCATAAAAAACGTTCTGGAGGCCACTCCAGTCAACTGGATGTCACTGGCTTGGATCCTCAGAGGCATCCTAGCTAGGATACAAGCTCTTTGCTACAGATTCCTTTGGAGGGGCAGTCAGTCGGGAAAGATTTTCGCCTAAATAAAATGGGATGCTCTAAATCTACCAAAAAAATGGGGGTGTTGGGGCATTAAGACGCTAGAAGACTTCTCCTCCGCTTTGGCTGCAAAACTCGGATGGCAGCTCATTACTTCATCTAGTCTCTGGACTAAGGTGACTGTCTCTAAATACATTGCCCCATTACAGATTATGGACTAGATCATAAGGCCCCAAAGACTCACTATAGGGATATCGATCATATGGAAGGCTATGATTAAAGCACTGGATCCCATCAGAGCTGGTCTTACCTAGAAAATTCAATCAGGTTCGACAGTAAGGGTGGGCATTGACCCTTGGATTGGCTGTGGGAATATGCATAGGCTACCAAAATCATCTTCATGCAGCAAACATATCCCATCTGAATCATATTGTGGATGCCAACCATACTACCTTCCTCCAACAGGCTTGGAAATCAGCCCACAGGGTGAACATTCCACATCAATGGATTCAGTATTGGAACGACTATATTCGGGCTCTTACTGAAGCTCACATCCGAATAACTGAGGGAGAAGATGAGATTATCTGGGCTTTCTCCAAATCTGGGAGATATACTCTTAAGGAAGGATATCTTGTTCTAAACGAAGACCGTAGATTGCATGCACCCGAAGCTTGGTGGAAAAGTCTCTGGAAGCTCAAAGCCCCACCAAGAAGTAGGCTGCTCATGTGGACCATTCTAAGAAACAAAATACCCACGGGAGAAAACCTCCTTAAACGATCACAGCATGGCCCATTCTGGTGTTGTCTCTGCAAATGCTGCAATGAATCTGTCTCACATTTATTTTTAGAATGTTCTGCGGCAAAGAATCTCTGGAATACTATTTTACCTTCGGCTGCTCCTCACAATACTTGGGAGGGCGCATCTATCCTTGAGGCATGGACAAACTGGTGCACCTCTGCCTCCCCTACCAGGCTACATAATATCCCTCTTCTTGTCTATTGGGCCCTTTGGATCAACCGGAACAGACTCACCTTTCGGAATGACTCCCCTCACTGGCCCTCCATTGCTACCCGCGTGTTGGCTGATTACTCCCTCATCCCTGAAGATGGACCACCCCCTCGACCGCGCAGCATTATACTTGAGATGATTGATTATCAAAGGTCATGGGCTTACTTTGACGGCGCTGCATAGGAGAATGGGTGTGGCAGGGGCGCCATCCTTAATATTAATGCACATCACTCATACAGTATTATTATGGTATTTCGCAAAGGCACTAATAACTATGCCGAATTATCCGCAACAAAATTCCTCATTCAATTTGCATTGGAGAAAAACTGTAGAGATCTACAAATATTTGGGGATTCAAAAGTTGTTTGTGATTGGCTAAATAAATCTTCTAGATGCAATGCTTATACTTTGGGTCATATTCTGGACAAGGCACTGATATTGATTACACCATTTGACTCTTTTACATGCCATCATATTTATAGGGAGTGGAACACAGCTGCTGACAGGCTATCCAAAGAAGCTGTGAACAGGGATCCGGACAACTGGTTGATCTAGGAACAACGTGATGGTGCACATTACCAATTTTACCATCGGCCATTTATGGATATCGCTGCATAAATTTAATTTCTGTTGATCTCACAAGAAGAACAAACATCATATATATGTCATCTGTAAATATTCATAGTTTCTTTTTTGACATTTTATCTACAGTCACAAAGTGCCAGATTAATATATAGAACTCCTATTCAGTATATTTACAGCCATTGATACCTCCCTGCATGGACACAAGGTATCAATGTTTTGATCACATATGTCCCTAAACATAATTTTGTTGAAGATAGGCAATGCCTCTCTATTTGAATATGCTTAAATGCATTTACAAAATGTAATTTCCTTTTAATAGAAATTACGATTTTTCCTATGGGAAAAAAAATATGGAAGGCAATAGTGGACTCTTTCAGCATTGTAGAAGATGGACTACCTTTGCATGTTGGAAATGGGGAAAATCTCAGAATAGGAATTGATCTGTGGGTAGGGTGTAATGAGGGCTTTGCTCTCTCAAGGGAGATAATGGATTGTTTACATGCCCAAGGTGTTCTATTTCTGACCCAGATCACAACGGAGGAACTCTCAACGAATTGGCATTCGGGATGGAAAACAGTTGAGTATCGACAATTAGAGCCCCAATGGGGAGAAGAATGGCAGAATTATATAAGAAAATTGCAGCGCACAAATGTCAGAATAAGGGACCGTCCAGATGTGCTTCGATGGGTTCATGCTCCTACAGGGCAATATTCCCCAAAGTATGGTTATAGTTATTTAATGGTGAGAAGGGCATGGGGGGTTACAGAATTGGTGGTGCAAACTACTGTGGAAATTGAAAAGTCCAGTGAAATCAAGACTATTTTTTTGGTGCATCCTAAAGAACAAAGTGCCCACTTGCGATAATCTACAGAAGTGAAACAAACATGACCCTGAATGGTGTATATTATGCAAAAACTCGGAAGAATCAGTTTGCCATCTTTTTTTAAGTTGTCCTTTCATCAACAAGATCTGGGAGTCCACGCTGACATTATTGGGGATAAGTCAAACATGGAATGGGGCAAATATCTTGGAAGCCTAGCAAAATTGTGGAACTCAATAACAGATGAAAGCACTAGAATTATCCCTTTGATCATCTCTTTGGGTATATGGTTGGCTAGGAACAAAGGCATTTTTCAAGACCTCCCAACATCACCCTATCCGATTGCAGTAGAATGTGCCTCTATTTTTGCTTTAATCCCCTTATCATCTCCAAAAAATATGTCTAGGATCATTAGAGAAGAACAGATCAGGCCTGATTTACCATGTGCATATTTTGATGGCGCCTCTGACGCAGAGAACAGATGTGGGTCAAGGCTGGTTATACACGTCAATGAACACAAAATTTTCAAAGCTCCAGTTGGCCTTGGCTCGGGAACAAACAACTATGCAGAACTTCAATCCTTGAAATACTTATTTTGTTGGCTTAATCAATTGGGGATGGGATCAGTTCAAATATTTGGTGACTCATTAAATGTTATTAACTGGTTTAACAAAGTACAGAAATGTCAAAATCATATTTTTATTCCAATCTTAGAAGAAATTTTTCATTTAAAAATGGGTTTTGATTTCATAATTGTTTGCCACATCTACAGGGAGCGGAATTCAGCTGCGGACCACCTTTCCAAGGAAGGGCAACTGGCGCATAATTGAAATCAAGGATGGAAGGATCCATGTGTCAGATCATCAGCCATACAATTTTTGAGCATCTTGGCCTGACAGTTAATGTTTTTCTTTTTATCAGCTCATCTGGTTTTTTTGAACAGATTATTGTATGTCAAACTTTATATTATGGTTGGTGGATACTAGTTTTATTTTTGAAAAAATAGACTATTGTAAGGGTCATTTTCTCCATTAATAGGGAGGCCCAGAAATTGGACAAGGATATTTTTTTGGTACTTGGGATTGAGTATTGTGTTGCTACAATCAGTTCTGCTGTGATTTTTCTTTGCTTTATAGTGGACTCACAGTGTTCAGAATGCTTAATTGCATCTACATATGTAAATTTTTATTGTCTTAATAAAAAGTTCAATTTTTCCTCGGAAAACAAAAAAATTAAATCTTAAGCCAGAAAATTAATTAATAAAGTCAAAATTAAGTTGTCTTATGAAAAATAATTCTACAAGTGGAAAAATTTGTGGGTCCTGTTACCCACCATTTTGTGGGTAATATCCCTAGGCGAAAAAATTTCTCCAAGATGATCCTCATGTTGATTTGTGTAGCTTGGGAGGTACTCCAAGCCCGAGGGTTCAAGGTTTGGAGGGCAAAGCGTCACAAGGGAAGCTTGTGGGATTGGAACCCAGGTATGGGATTTTGGCACCCATCGAGATTTGGGACAAAACGATGATGGATTTATGACATGTGATGGATGAGGATGATAGTGCTCGGAGAGACAATTCCAACTCATTGAAAATCGTCCAAATTCGAGTTGTGATTAGAGAGATGTGAATTTTTGAAGTTGACAAATTAATTTGGTTGTCAAGTAGGTCGACTTGATATGTCACTTCAAGTGAAAAGTTGAGCCATTGTATGTGTATAAATACAAGGTGTATTGAGGTCATTTAAGCATCTAATGTGAGAAATACATCTCCAAGTGAGCTCTAAAATTTCGGTGGAGAAAAGGAGCTAAAAGGACAGCGTGGAGGAGCCTCGGAACATTGTGGAAGATTTCAGGTTGCTGTAGGTGACAGCGTGGACGTCTAGGGTTGTTTTGGGCGTGATTTGGTGCTATTCTTGGGTACATTTGCAAGGCAGAAAGGTCGAAGCTTGAAGGAGTATAGAACTATTGTTTAAAGGGTTGTTTGGTGGAGTTTTGAGGGGGCAGTAAGCTATAGCAACTGTTGTGCTAGGCCGTAGGCCTTAGCCAGCAGCTAGATTGCCTTTAAGAGTTGCTTTTAGGGTCAAACAACATTAGGAGCAGGGTAGGGGTGGAGGATCCTCTGTGGAGGCAAACGCAGTCTTTTGGAGGGCTGGTTCCTGAGTTGTGTGAAGGAATAGGGCTGTAGGTGATGCCCTAACCAGAGAGCAGCAGTACAGCATGGTGACAGCAGCAGTTTGGAGAGATGTATTGGGTCAAGAAGTGACCAGTTTGGATCAGATTTTTGTGTAGTTTGTTGGTGCAATGCAGATGACATTCTGTGGTGGCGAAGTGTCATCTTAGGAGCAGAATCGACAGTGACAAGATTGGGTGTCATAGAGATGGTTGGAGGGTAGCGTGTTGGCTACCCAAAGCAGACCTAGAGAAGCAGACTAGAAGGACTTTGTTGGTGCGTGTTTGGGTGAAGTTTTGGTGCCAAAGTGCAGCACTTTGATGGACGAAAGTTGTTGCTAGCCTGGAAAATTGGAGCTCGGGAATTAGGCCTACCCAAAGAGCATTTTGATGAGCCTATGTTCATTGTAGCAGACGTGACTTGTAGTAGTGATAGGAGGCATCCCTCTTGGAGTCTCGATGTGTAGATGCCTTGATGGACTAAGGCACTACTAGTGACCAGTACAGGAGCGAAGGACCAGCAAGATGAGATACGACATAGAAGCTGCAATGACGTTTGTCATTGTATCTTGTATACCATAGAATATTGTATTATTCAAATTTGGTTTAATATAACGAAGACTGGGATTGTACATATTGTACAATTTTGTTTAAAACTGTGTATATTGTGCACATATGGTTTACTACTTCATATTTCCGCTGTGCAAAGTAGTTTATGGTTGAGATTCTTGGTTTGGTAGCGTCAGTGATTTTAAGACTCTAACCTAGACCCAAGGTCATGGAAGTTCAACACCTCAGCCGACAGCCACCAGCCCCTTGCAGCCACCAGCTAGCCCATTATGCCATTTCTCCGCCACCTAAGCCAGCCAGGTGGTCCCTCACCCATCTGCCATGATTGCATGTTTGAAGGTGGGCCTCCCAAACCTAAAGATATGCCTTGCCATTTGGAAATTGAGTATTGTAGTTAGTTTATTATGGACACTTCTGGGCATGGATTAATGGGGGGAGGCGCCATGGGTAGGCGTGGTTGGCCTTCCATAGTTGGGGTGAGAATCAATTACTCATCAATCACATTAGTCTCTTATCGCTTGTAAGTTGACACTATACCCTTCAGTGAGCGAAGGGGGACCTTATGATATGGGCTAGGTCTGTGCTCTTATCCCCTAGACCCCTTTTTGGTATTAATCTTGGATTCTAGTCCCATGGGGTCTTTTTTACTAACCATTTGGCTATAGTGATGGTATTTCATGAAAACACTGATTTTGGTTGTGTGGTCCCACTCCCTTATTCACTTATATTACCCTCTTTCCATTCATTATCACCCCATTCATCATTTCTCCCACCTAGGTCCACATTCCTCCACTAGGTCTACATAAAGTTAGCATGCCCCTTCCCCTTGCCCACGCCTTGGATCATGGCCTGGCCCAGAGGTTGATACAGCAAAAAGATAAAACATTATATGGCCACATTCAACAAGAAAATGTACCACAAAATGCAAAAGATGGTCGGGACAAACACATTTAGCATGTGGGCAAAAGCCAATACATGAGCTCTACCCCATCATCATGGCCATCACCCTAGTTCCTACAGTTTCTATGAGCCTCTTTCATCATATAGAAACACATGATTGTCCCAATCCCTGGTGGGCAATGAACCACCCCACCTTAAAATGGGGTAGTCACTGCTATATCGTATACATCATGCTCTTACCCCTTGAGCCCCGAGCAGTTAATAAAAAAAAAAAATCATAAAAAGGAAAAAGGCATATAAAGGAGGGTGGAAAAATCAAGGTCAGGGCACCTCATGTACCACGATTGCTCCCTCCTATACATTATAAACCCAAGTGTGGGATCCCCTCTTATTAGCTACCGTTGTTGTTAATTTATGGTATGTTCTATGCTTATAACAGTTTACTTCTTTTTCTTATTATATTCCACAGATTAGCAATCACATGTACATAAAGTAAAGTGCAGATAGAATATTAAATGATCGACAGAAAACAAGCCAAGACAAGAGACACAAGATGTGGCGGCTAGCCAGGGACAAACCCCACAATGTGTGGGGAAACCCTTTGATCAAATCTTCTTTTATCTTCAATAATTCAGGAGAGAGAAATAGTACAATAAATCTGATTTATATC
>APFE030934265.1:0-24535 GCA_000404065.3 Pinus taeda | reverse complement strand
TAAAAAATCGCTCCCGGATTCGCTCCCAAACCGGGAGCTTCTGAAAATGGTCGCTCCCGCTCCCAAGTAACATTGATAGGGACTACCCCCCATAACCTGTTGTTGGGAGATAGCTAGAACAGAGAGGTCGGGGCTCAAGGTGACAACCCACGACCTGAGCGTTGCCGCGGTGCCTGTACAATCCGGGCGACAACAAACCCTATTCATCTCTTTTCCCATTCAGGTCCACATGTGTCCATTGGGTCCACATAGGGTGAGCATCCCCCTCCCCTTGTCCCCACCTTGGGTCAGGCCTAGAACGATGCCCTGGAGGTTGATGCAACTAAAAAGAAAATAAAAAGCATAATTTGGCTCCTCTCAACAGGAAATGTACTACAAAATGCAAAAGATGGTTGGGACGTACAAATTTAGCACGTGGGAAAAAGCCAAATATGAACTCTACCCCTTATCCATGGCCATCACCCTGGCTTCTATGGGCCCTAGATGAGCCCCCTCCATCTTTAAAGAACCCGTGATTGTCCCAACCCCTGGTGGGCAATGATCTACCCCATCTTAAGGGGGTATCCACTGTTATATATTACACAACATGCTCTCATCCCCTGGAGCCCCGACTAGTTATGAAGAAAAATCAATCAAAGGCAAAAGGCATATGAAGAAGGGTGGAAAAACAAAAGTCAAGGTAACTCATATACCACGATTTTCTCCTTTCTACAGTCATATACCCAAGTGTGGGCTTCCCTTATTATAGCTACCCTTGTACCATGAAATGTGATCAGGATGATTCACCTGATTCCCACTCCGCTCCATTACTATATCATTTGCCACCTACCATTTTAGGGATGTACCATGGACGTGTCACCCCCTTTAGAGGTTGAAACCACCTAAAAGGGTCTTTGATTAGCCCCCTATTGAGCTTGGAGACACTTATACATGACAAAGCCCACTATGGAAAGGCATGCCACCATGAAGTGCCCCATTGATTCCATGACTTGTAAGCTCTTTTACTTGATTATTCTAATGATTTGTTCTATTGGACGACAAGGGGACGCATTGGATCTTATGTAGGATTACAGGTGGGTCTCCATTTGGGGCTTGGTCTCCCTAAATGGGGTCCTAGCCCTCCAGACGGCCACATTGGCACTTGTAGGGTGAGCATTGAGAGTCATGGGCCTCCTCCACCATAGCAAAGAGTATTTCATGGATCCACATCACCACTCATTGATTTCTCACCTTTTGGATGAGGATTATGCACCTAGTTCACCATTCCCAACCGGCTCCACACTTGCACCATAAACTTGGCAGATGATCTGGGGTCTAGATGAGCACCTCAGAGTACTTGTGACATCATCCTAGCTCTTACAGATGGTTTACATTCATTTTCGATCTGGATTCCATGAGGATGTCCTTGTGCCCCTCACAGCCACTTCGAGGCACCATAGGGATTTGCTTGGAAAACAAGGGGCCAACCCCTTGTCCACTATGTTCGAGGTCCATTTTCACATCATGGCATACTCTAGACTTCATTAGGTCTCCTCAAAGGCCCAATGACTCACTTTATTGATCATTTGACCCTTTTGAGAGGCTTATTATTATGTTATTGAGCTATCTTGGTGGGCTTGTCAACAAGGAATGTTGTTGTTGCACATTATTTTATTATTTGGGGCTCAATTAAGCCAAATCAGGCAAATCGAACTCATTAGTGATTGTATAAATAGAAGTGAGGTGATTCATTCTAATCATCATCACTTGGATTGGGTTATTAGCTCTAGTGAGATTTTCGCTATTCCTTTTGGAGGACGAGTTTGGATGAATTTTGATGTGTTGATACCTCTCTCTTGTCTTCGAGCTTCATTATTGGCATAGTTCGATGATTGGATATACTCTTTTGTACATGTAAGTGCTCTTTTCATGCTTATTCTTGTTATTTACTTTTTTCACAGGAATGTTCCTGGGATTTTCGCCATACAAGTCTGAAATTTACAGCTTTTCTATACGAATTGGTGGAAATTGTGATCTTTTATAGTGTTGCAACATGTCATGGGCCATGTATGAATGGGTGAATGTTCCCAAAGATAATTTGTGCTAAATACATCTCGATAAGTCATCAATTATTGCAAATCGAAGTATAAATCCCTTGAAGCAGCTGTTCTCATGCCCTAATGCCATGCAAAGTTGTTTGAAGGCCTCCTTGACTTGGTGAATCATTTCCAAACAATAAATTCTCCTTGAATCCATCTCTCCCAAAGGAAAAGGCACTAATCCTCCATAGATTATCACTTTCAAAGCTTATTTCTCTCACCTCCCCTTCTCTTTATAGGCCTAGCCTCCATAGGTCACCTAGGGCATCAATTATCTCACGTTCTAGCCACCAAAAGACTTTGATCTCTTGTCCTCTACTACACTGGAGTTTTCTCTAGAGGCTTTCCAAATTTCACGAAATTCTGACGGTGGGATCTCGAGATATTGCAACCCCTAGCCCAAGGATCGTCTCTTGCACTAGGTTTCCCTTGGCTAGTGACCTCATTTGGATCATTGCATTCTATTCTAAGAATATTTTTCAATTGATCCTCTTCTCTTCCACAATTAAGTCAAGCCTCTCCTTGAGTGATCAATTCCACTTCCTTGACCTAATTCTAGGTTCACTTGTGCCTATGTGGTCCCGTAACTTTATAACTCTCACTTCGCAAAGATCACATAAAGACCAAGTCTTCATAAGGATTTCTAGACTTAGGAATCATCTTTTCAAGATAGATTCCCAAACCCTAGCCTCAAGAATCCTTTTAGCCCTTCCTAGAGAGCCTACCACCTTGCTTCCAAAGCAAGTAACCCATTCAATTGAGTTTCTCTTGTGAATAGGCCTAGAAACAACTTCTTTATCTTATGATTGATTTTATACTCTCGTGATTCCTCATATATCGGGACTCCTCCCATCGGTTAAATTTTGTAAAGAGCAGGGAGCCTTAACTGAGGTGACAATGGGCTATCGCTCCATAGTTGCCCCCTAGGACCCTGCTAGTTTGAGCAGTAATAGAACCCAAGTGCTAAAATCCAATTCCCTATCTCCTTTTCTTTTTTAAGGTCCCTCAACTGCTCCAGCTATAGAATAGCATGGATTCCTTTTGAGAAGAGTCAATTGTTTGTTCTTTGGCCCAAGAAAGCATTGCGGCCCAAAAAACCAACTATTGCTAACTTATTTAGGGTATTTTCTAAGGCCTTCTCCCAATCATCCATATTTTAGTTGGCATCCCTCATCCACTCAATGGGACAAATCATAAACATTGTACTCTCTCTTACTCTCGACATACAAGTTACAGGTCGCAATGCTTCCTCGGGCCAAAGAACAAACAATTGACTCTTCTCAAAAGGAATCCATGCTAACTTATTTAGGGTATTTTCTAATGCCTTCTCCCAATCATCAACATTTTAGTTAGCATCCCTCATCCACTCAATGGGACAAATCATAAACATTGTACTCTCTCTTACTCTCAACATACAAGTTACAGGAGTATACAATATTTTATGGACTCCATACAATAGTGATGGCCACTGACACAACTCATACCTAACTCATCTAACAGAATTTGACTGTCAAAAATAATGCATAGCAATAAACCTTGCTTAGATGGTCAGTTGACTCGGCCCTTACAACTCACACCCATAAATTACGTAGAGGTTTAAATGCAGACTCACCAATTCATAACAACTACAGTAGCATATAGAATTTTGACCTTATAGTTTCTTTTTCAATCTTAGCATAGGTACAAATCCATGATTGAAGTACAATCCAAACTTATGACTACATACACTCTCAATAGCAGCTCACTCTCAAGTTTCAACATAATCAACCATAGATGGCATCACACTCAAATAGCATTACAGTATTATGACAGTAGCATGCATCTTTGCAATCAAGACATGACACCAATCATCATACAGGGCCATACACATGGCATCCTTCACTCAGTCATGCACACTTGACACCAACATACATGACCATGAATATGGACCTAATACTAACTATACATCAACATATACTCTCATCAAAGTCATATGGCGATGGATGATTGTAGTACAAGCATAGTGAAGTACCTCAACAACATCATGACCATTTTGTCTCCAACAGTGAATTAGTCTACACTTCAGCTACAACAAGGACAAATTCGGCCCTCTTAGATCAAGAATTTAACTCAGCGAATGGACAAACTTGTTCTTCAATGCCAATATAGCCTTCAATATGTTAGTTTTTGGTAGCATCGGAAGTGCTCTAGCCTTGAAAATTGGTGGAGAGAGTAAGTCATGTGAGTTCTAAAGAACCCAGAAACCGTTTGGTGAAATTCCACCCGGATTATATTTTATTAAAATAATTAATATTTTTAATGGAGTTCCCGAGTCTAAACTTAGGGAGATTAAAATATTAATGGGTATTAATCAAAATATGGGTGAGAATGATCTAGAAGGCGGATCAAGTCATGTTTTAATCTTAACCGTTGATTAGAGACTTAATCTCAGTCGTTGAAGACTCAACAGGAAAAGTATAAAATGGAGGTTTGGGGTTCATTTGAAAACACAAACAGAGAGATTGAGGAAATCAATTTTCTAAGGTGAGAAGTTCTCAGGAGGAAAACCGATTGGGGAGATCTTGCAGCTGAGGGGCAGAGAGAATCCAGAAGGACTTTCTAGAGAATATTGATAGAGAGGTAGAGAGAACTTGCAGAGAGGCAGCACAGTAGCCAGGAGAGCTGACGTTGGGCCAGTCTAGGCCCACGGAGCCCTGACGCAGAGCCAGAAGGGCCAACGCGGAGCAAAAACGTTGTATGTCACACAAAAGCTAGAACTGTCGGGAACAACTGAAACTATCGGGAACTACCGAAACAGTCGGCCTAGTTGATGTAGAGGGAAAAAGAGTTGACACAAAGCCTGAAAGGCTAACACAAGGCCTTTGCAGGGCCAACGGAGAAATAACCGGGGTTAGCCAATCTTGCGTCGGATCAGCCGGAATTCTACCAAGTGAAGTGAGTTAAAACTCACTCAGATATTCTACCTGTATTTTTCTCTGTAAAGGATTGCTAGATGAGCATCCTAGATTTGTATTCTGATATTTCTCTTGCATAATAATAAACCCTCAAAACTGTTGCACCGGTTTTCCCGCATTAGGTTTTTCCGGGGCCTATTGTGTCCAAAAATAAGTGTGTCCTATGTATCTTGCTCTTTGCTCTATTTTATGTTTCATGAGATCAAATATCTAATTAGTGTAGGCTACAGAAGTAATTTGCTTCAATATTAAGAAGAATAACTTGATGAATGTAATTTAAAAATCAAGTAGGTGAAGTAGATTCAGATTTGCTGCAGTAGGGGTTCCTTCGAGTCTAGGAATTTTCACACAATAATCGACACACAACTATGACCCTGACATGCAATTTGAAAACTTGGGACTTCCACTTTGGCCTATCAATAAGAATTGAAAAATTAACTCTGCCACACAGTCTTCTGCTATAGGGAATTTGGCCAGGCAAATATGGCTGAATGCATACTCCAACAGCAGTAGAAGCTTCAGCAATACGATCCTGTCACAATGGATTCGACCAGCAAATATGGCTTAAATGAAACCTCCCTTTTGGTAGCAAAAAAACGATAAACCTGAGACAATTTGGCCTGACTGTAGCGATGAATATGATCAGATCTGATACAAGGGATTCGACCTTCTGAGGACATAAATTCTCTATGGATTCGACCTTCTTCAGCAATGATTTTTGTCTACAAATAGAATAGGTTCAGCCTTGACACTCAAGAACTTGATCTCTGCCAAGCAATCCGATCTCAACAAGTGAAACTTAGCCCCTAGAGAATTTTAATCACTAGAAACTCGGCTCTACTATACACTCGGTCCTCCAAAGAATTGATCAATTCAGCCTTACAGAAACACAAGGAAGGAATCGGCTCCTTGATGGATAATTTGTTCTCAATAGAAGATCACAATCCAATGGACAGATTCATTCCTCAAATGACAAGACAAACTAAAGAAATCGTCCCTCCAACAATTATGAATTCAGCGTCAATAATCAAATGCAAGAACAATGAGAAAACCTGGACTCACACTCTGGAAATCCACTGAAAATGAACACGTCCTTTACCAAAGATAACCCTTAGATCTGAAGTGACTCAGTCTTCACACATTGAGATAATTTCGGCTTCATGTAATGTAAGAGCTCAGCTTCTGGAATATAAGAAATTGACCTCTGAATAATGATCAGAAATTTGACCTTCCAAGAGAGGTAATTCAACCTCCTGAATAATGCAACTCGTCCCTCTGAATCAATGGTTCTGAACCTCAATAATTTGGAATTTGTCCTTCTTCAATGAATGATTCAATCTGCAAATAATAGGTTCAATCCTCCTGAAATAATAATAAAGTCAATCCCTCCAGGAAGATGAGATCCCTGACTAAATATCTTAAACAAAAAGTTGACAAGTGCACTCTCAAATATGTAGGGGTGTCTCAGCCCTATCACCAACAAAACTAGGCCTCTATAGCTGAGCCTCCACTAATATGATTCTCGGCCTTCTGGTTGAAAGAAGATATTCGCCTCAATGAGAAGATATTCTCAGCCTTCCTGAAGCAAATATGATCCAAATGGAAGATACTTGGTCTACTAAATAATGGAACTCAACCTCCAAAATAGAAAGGCTCGTCCTGCTATCAAATGGCACTAAGTCCCTAATAATTTTATCCTCACAACCCTCAATTGAGATGTACTCTCAACCTGCAACAATAGTGACTCTCGAGACAATAGTGAGCCTCATAGAGACAAGGTTGGTCCCTTGGTAGATAGGGTTGGGGCCCTAGAGGATAGGAGTCATCAAGAAGACCAGGTTGGAGCCTGTACCAAATATAGGGTTGGAGCCCTAGAGGTTGGTGCCTCGAAGTGACAAGGTTGGAGCCTTGGGAAGTCCAAGTCAGTGCTTGGCAAACTAAAGGTTGGAGCCTGGGAGATTGAAGATTGGTGACTTCATCTAGGGTTGGAGCCATACACATTATTGTATTGAATTTATTGTAAAGAAGAGATTAATAAAAGTATTTATTCTTATTGTTCATTTTGTGTTCTAATTATAAGTGATCTAACTGGTAAAAATAACAATTGAAAAGAAATACTGATTCACCCCCCCTCTCAGTATTTCCAACAGGTCTCTGACCTAAATCCTGGTGTCTCTATTGTGTATGCTTTTCTTCTATTATTCCTTACTGTTTCGCTGCATTGTTGATGTTAATGTTCTCTCTACATAATTGTGAATGATGATATGATGTTATGGGTTGACTGTAATGTGAAAATGTTGAAAAGTTTTAAAAATGCAATTATCTACAACAAAGAACTATCTAGCCCTAAAATGAACAAGTTATAGGACCGAAATCAATTGGGGCATCCTCTGGGGGGATGTTGGAGCTCGTTTAGCCTTAATTCATCTTTGTTGACCCTTTGTAGTCAAAATATATCACTTTGGATGGTTGGGTTTGTTGGAAATTTAACTAGTTTCGATCTTCATAATTGTTATTGTACTCATTTCAATATGTATGTCATATGTAACAAACAAAAGAAGAAAGAAAAGTTATTATTTTAAAGCATGGGTTTCATGCTTTTTATTGATGGTCTTCTAGGTAAAAGCATGTTCTTCATGCTTCTAGGTTTTGTTAGATCATAGGATTTATTGTCATGAGTCAAGAGAGTCAGCATCATGGTAATAAGTCCCTTCTGGGCAAGATGTACCTTGTAAAATAATTTATTTTGAGTCTAGAAAGTCCTCGAAACATTCAGAGTACAAGTCTACCTTGGCAGCTACAAGTCAGCCTAAAGGAGGGGATTTGACCCCTTGGAAAGGCTATAAATACACATAGATTCGACCTCATTAGTGACTCATTCGATTCTCTCTCATTAGAAGTTCAATCTGAAGTTGGGAGCTAGAAGAAAGGAAGAGAGAAGGTCTAGAAGGCAAGGAGAATTCAAGAAGAAGAAGAAAAGATTGTTTTTGGGCTCTATCTCTCTCACACATACGAAAACTAGGGTTTCTACAGCTTCAAGGAAGGCTGAAATTGTAGGTTTGAATTGCAAGAGATCAAGTTGATGGAAGAGCGTATATTCTGATTTGACTTCATTGACCTTGGAAAGACATTATCTTCCTCAAAGGAGGATCTCTTGAAGAACTGTCTTGTGCCAAAATTAGGGTTTCTGCAGTGGCTACAAGATCGAAGTTACAAGGCTGAAGTTGGAGTCGAAGTTGAAGCTGGAAGCTAGTTGAACCAAGATCAAACCTTATTGATCTAATCCTATTGGAAGGGCTTTTGGAGGGTTGACTTGGTGCTTGGAATAACCCAAATCCCAAGGAATAGTAAAGACTATATAAGGACCTTTTCATCTTGATCAAACTACATCTTTAGATTGTATTATATAAAATATATAACATGTATTGTACAAAAAAATCTATGAATTCGTGTTGTATTAATATTTAATGCCCAAAAAATACCCAGAAAGGCACATGTTCGAATTTTGCATTTCAAAAGTGAAATCAACGACCCTTTGAATTTATCATACAACCAACTCGCATATCGAGTTGTATCCATGTTCCTCATTTATTAAGATGGTCATTGCTATGATCAAGTAGACTTTTTCGTAAAACACAAAAAATAGATGAATAAATGCACTATTGAGAAAGGAAAATGAATTACATATGTGGTCATACCTCACCAACATTACTCATTGCATAAAAAATAGTTCCTCCAATAACAAGAGTGTCACCTAGAATTGGTTTGCTTCCACCTGCACATCATTCAACTCAAATTTGTCAGACATGTATTCGTCAAAAACTTGGTTTCCCTTTGACTCAACAAGAATCATTGACTCCATAAATACAAAGAAACTCAAAATACAATAAATTTTGTTCACAAAAAATATATTAATGCAATTTCCAATCCATATATATATATAATATAATATATAGATATATATATAATTGTGTGTGTGCAATTCATAAAATCATCTCATAAAATATGATAATAAAACATTTGACACTCATTTCTTTTAACAAGATAGTGAATTGAAAGATGATTACACAATGAAATTGACAAATAATATCAAGTTCAACAAATTATTAATAAAAAGGTCGATTAGATAACTTGTACTATAATTTGAAATTCAAAATTACAATGTCTCCTACTCCTATCTTGAGTTTCATGCATGAATATGAGGACACGTAGAATAAGGCTTGAGGAGCTAGTGCCAACATTGCTAGATTAAAGCACACCTATGATGTAGGTGTATTTGGTGTTTGCATTTGAGATAATTGCATACTAGAGAGGTCAAAAGTATATTTTTTAGGCCAACTCAAATCATTAGTAGGGGAATTTATTAATAAAAAATCAATTACATAACTCATAACATATCTAGAAAATCAAAATAAGCAATATCTCTTAGTCCCATCTTGAGTCTCATGCAAGACAACGAGGACACCTAGAATAAGTCTTTGAGGACCTAGTGCCAACATCATTAGACTAAAGCAATGATTATGATGTAGGTGTATTTGGTGTTTGCATTTGAATTAATAGCACACTAGAGATATTTTGAGTCTCTTCGTCAAACTAACTAAAATTATTAGCAGGAGAATTGCCCTCCAAGACCCATTCAAAATCTAGATCAATCTTATCCAGTATAATAGGATCAAGATCCTTTGGCCGGAAATGTTTTGTGAGCAACCGAATGTTGTAGTAAATGAACACTAACTTCTCCAATTGCCCATGTTGCAACCTATAGTGCATCTTGGTGTGCATGTCCTCAAATACTAACTAGTTGTGCTCACAACCTGAATTGCTGTAGGGATGACTAAGAATTATAATGGAAAATTATTGTAGTTTTGGCAAAGCCACAATCTGACCAAAAAAAGGCAAATATTACAAGTTTTGCAATGCCAATCTTGAAAAAGAAAAATAGGAAGTTATAATGTAACAATTTACAAATTGAATCTTACCTCGCATTTTCTTCTCACTATTACATGGAATTGAACTAAATCCAACCAAATCGAATGATTCCTTGCCCAAAACTCACTACATATTGATCTTTTCCTGAATGTCTTAATACAAGTACATCTTCCCAATGCAAACCATCACACCTATCATCACCACAAGATCTTTTCAAATTTTCAACCCCTTATACTAAAATATGCTTGAATTGAAATATCCTCCAATTACATGTATGTAGCTTCCTATCCCACCAAGAATCAATAATTGCCCACAAGAGGTGATATTTAGATGAATCCCCCTTATATAAAATCTTGATGGAGTCTTTGACATTGTACATGCATTCATAAATGTATTCCATTAGCAGTTTGTCTCTGTCCCCAATGATGCTCGTTACCAACCAATGTGGGTGACCCCTAGGAGAAATGTGAAAATTCCTTGAAATGCAACAACTGGAATTAATTCTGCTAACTGCTTAGCAGTTTATTAATTTTCTGAATTAATATCGAATTAATCACACTACAATTCCTTCACCAAATTAAATAAATGTTGCGGAAAATAAAATGTTGGAACTAAGAAATGCTAGCACACACACACACAAATTACCAGTTATTTTTGGACAAATTTCCCCAGAAAAACCCAATGTGGGAAAACCAGTGCAGCAACTAAAGGTTTTATTATTATGCAGGAGTGAATTCTGAGTACAATAAATTTGGATGCCCAACTAGCTATCCAATCTAAGAGAAATACTACAAAAATCACCTGAGTGAATTCACCCTAGTCTCCAAGCAATCTCGGCTCAAACTGACAACTAAAAAGCAAGTTGTCTAACCCCTCTCTGAAGGCTCTACATTACCTCTACGCAGCCTACCACATGCTTAGCCTAGAACTGATGCTAATCAAGTCGTCCTGCTTGTTGTTGACTGGGGAAGTGTCTCTCCTACCTATTGGAAAATCCTCCCCTCCACTGGAAACTAAAACAACCCCACTCCAGCTAAATCTAACTACCTTATTAAGGCACTATGCAATCCCTGCGTAGCCTCCTAGAGAAATAATTTGGCCTCCTCTCTTTCCTCTCCAAAACTAGAAAATCTTCCTCTAGATCACCCTCTCTAGCCCTGTGTCCTCTCTTTGGCTTGAACTTTGTTGTTGGCTAGCTCGAACTGCCCAAGGAACGTGTTGTATATTTCTCCATCTACCCATCGACATCTTCGTATAATATCTAGTTGGGACTCCAACGACCAAGATTTAACTTAATTGAGGGCTAAGATCATCTCTAAGTTTAAATAATGGTCAATTAATTTAATTGAGTTATCTCTAGGTGGAATTTCATGTGAAAAATCGCAAACCCGATTCCTATTGCAGCAACTAGAAATAATTCTCCTAATTGTTAAATTAATTTGTAACAATTTATTTACTATTTGCTACAACAAATATCGAATCAATCACACTGCAACCTACACAAAAAAACTACGGAAGAAATAAACATTGGAAGAAATGCTAGCACACACACATAAAATGATAGTTATTTTTGGACCAATGTCCCCAGCAAAACCCAACTCGGGAAAACTGGTGCAGCAACTGAGGGTTTTATTATTATGGAGCAATGAAATAATTTGAGTACAACTGGATGCCGAAACTAGCAATCCTACAAAGAAATACTGGCAAGAAATTCTAGTGAAGAGGAATTCCTCACTCCATAGGGAAATCTAAGCATTGACCTCAACTCAAATTGAGTCGTCCAAACTGCCTTTGTGCAGTCACTGCGTCACCATAGCACAGTTGCTTCTACTCTCAGCTTGGAACAACTTCTCCTCAAGCCATCTGACCAACTGTTGTCTGGGAAAATGTCTCTCTTGGCCTCTGGAACCTCTGCCCAACTTTGGCACTGAAACTCAACTTCTCCCCAACAATTCGACTTTTCCTCTAGAGGCTACTGCCTTGCTCTGCGTCACCCTCACTGTGGCTTCTCTGCCTCTCTGTAAATGCACTCACCAGAACTGGAATCCTTCCTCCGATTTCATTGTCCCTGCCCCTCTCTCACTGCTTCAATTTCTCTCTCCAGCAATTTAATGTTGTTACTCATGAAATCGATCTGCTCATGAAATTGAACTGCAGAAGTTGTTTCTCCAAGCCCCATCGACTTCTTCTTATAATCCTCTGTTGAGACTTCAAAGGCCAAGATTAGATCTTAATCGATAGCTAAGATTAACTTGAACTCGATCTGTGTGAGTTTCTAGAACATTCACACCATTACCTAATTAATTATGATTAATTAAGCATATTCCCTAAGTTTAGACTTAGCAAATATTAAAAAACTGACTAATAATCTAATTAAGTCATTTCTAGGTGGAATTTCCATAAACGATTTCTAGGTTTTGGAGATCTCATGTATTCTAGCCTCTCCACAAAATTTCAAGGCTAGAACACATCCGATGCTACAAAAACTAACACTCCCTCTTAGCGAGGAATGTGTTCTAGTGTTGTTGCCCCCCTATTGCAACACCTTATCTCTGCATCATCTCTTGTCACGCTGCTGATGTCTGGATGTTGCTGCCCACCAACTACTATGCTCTAATATCTGTTGCATCTATGTTGTTGCTAACCCTGCCATACTGCTGCCAACGCTGCATCTGCACTGCAACTCCCTCTCATTTGTTGTTGATGCAACTGCAACATCTGCAACTAAAAAGCATCCAAAATACTAAATCGATTGTGTTCAGTATGATGCATCTGTCTCCCGAGTCTCTAATTGCTACTAGTATCTGCGTTGTCACTGAAGCATCTGCGCTGCGACAGTCTCTGCACTGCTGACAATTCTGCATTGCGCTCCCCAGCATCTGACTACAACTAGACTCTGCATCTGTCACTCTGGCATCTGACTGCATCTACTGCAACTGATCCATCCTGCTACTCAAATATTGTGGGCTCCTGTAGCAAGGTATTGATTCAAGAGGTGGATCTCCTCAAGAATCCTGCCCATCTGGCACAATGGGGCTACATCACCAAGTCACCCTCACTCCTGGGGGTATGTCAACAAACATGGGGAAGTCTTCCTCCAGCCTGGAGGACAGGTTATCGATCTTTGTTGATGTTGCTTGCTTCTCCTCCTTGTCCTTGTGAAAATTCCTGAATCTAACACATCAGAAACCCCTATTGCATTTTCTGGTTTACTATCTCCTACTTGGTCTTTGCATTAACAAGTTATTTAAGTGCATAAATATCGAATTAAACACAAATGCAGCCTTCACAAATATACAGATCAACAACTGAAATAAACTGAGACAACACAAGGGACACCGTTATTTTTGGACAATCGTCCCCAGAAAAACCCAATGCAAGAAAACCAGTGCAGCATATAGAGGGTTTTATTATTAAGCATATTCTAAATACAACTAGGGTGCCAGAAATGGCTCACCCTTCAGAGAATATCCATGGCAGCAATACCTCTATTTGGACACAGATATTCCGGTTGATCCGCAACCAGATGAACAATCCCACAGCAACTCCAGTTGTTCCTTGTGCTGGACATTGTCACATGGTTCAGGTTCGAATTCGAGTTCGACACAGACTAAGTTCGCTTCGAATTCGAATTTTCTGATAAAGTTTGAATGTGGTTCGCCATTAAATTCGAATATATATATAAATAACGTTTTTAATATAATCCAATATAATAATTATATATTAAATCTGTAATCCTTTATATACACCAACATTATTAAATTTAACATAAAATTTAATTGAACTTAATATGCATCTCATTATAATAGTAATATATTATTTTTTTTTAATATATGTAAAAGAATAATAAATAAATAAAGTAGATTTTTTATAAAACAATTTTAATGAGAAAAGATATTCAAAATAAGATTTAATATATAATTCATTTTTAAGAATATATATATATTTTTAATATGTATAAAAGAATACGTATCTAAAAGAAAATTATAAAATTATATGAATGTGATTAATTTTTTATAAAAGGGGCAAAAATGAAAAAGTTAAAAATTTGTTCACTAGCTTACCATCGTGTCTCTATTGACAAGGGCATAACCTACCGAAGTTTGCAGTTGTGTCTCTAAGCAATTGCAGTTCCGTTAATGGTATTTTTTATTTTTTTTATGTGCAAATCATCGAAGGCCGATAGGTTGAAGGCTCTCTTATAACAACCCATGTTTTTTGGGAGAACCGCCCAATGGCTTCTGAAACTGTCGGATTTTTCACGATGGCTCCCATACACGATATACTAGATGTATGCGCATGTTTTCATTTGCATGGGGACAACCCAAACGAAAAGGGATTGGAACTCTAAAATTGAAATATGGCAGGCAAACCTGTAACGTGAAGAGATTGGAACTCCAGAGTTGAAATACGACGGACCTTGCAACGCAAAACAAGGCAAGCAAAAAATCGAACATGCACATAAATTTATCGAACTTAACACGTAAAATAAGGCACGCAAAAAATCGAACATGAACCAAAATTTATCGAACTTGACCCGAACCTGAAATTTTTTTTGAGGTTCGCCAAATTTCGAACCTGAAGGTTCAAGTTCAGCGAACCCTGTGACATTAGTGCTGGATAGCGAAAGCTGCTCCACGCACTCTCTGGAACTGTGTCACCCTCTCTGGCTCTGCGCAAGCCAATCAACTCTCAGTCTATCCCACTGGATCACCTCAACGCAGCCTCTGAAGCCCTCTGCGCCAACTGCGTCAGCTCCTTTGGCCCTCTGTGTCCTCTGCACTGGCCTCCTTAGCCTCTGTGTCAACCTGTGCTGCCTCTGCATCAATCTTCCTACGCTTTGCACTGCCTCTTCCAGCATTTTGTTGCCTCTCTGATATGTATTCCTCAGCCTCCTGCTGAGCTGCCCCTAACTGCAATTGATCACTTATTCGATTTCCTTAGCAAACCTTGCCCTAGAAAATCGAACTGACTAATCCCTCTTAGTGTCTTGGTGTATCTCCAACTGACCCTCAAGCCTCCTCTTATACGTTTCCTGTTGAAGATTCAACGGCTAAGATTAGATCTGGCTTGATCCTCATTATTTAGAACTTTCTCACCCATATTATATTAATACACATTAATATTTTAATTTTCCTAAGTTTAGACTTAGGGTCTCATTAAAAATATTAATTATTTTAATATCTATACATCAGGGTGGAATTTCCCTAAACGATTTTTGGGTCTTGGAGATCTCATGTGCCTTAGCCTCTCCACCAATTTTCATGGCTAGATCACATCCGATGCTACCAAAAATCAACACTCCCTCTTAGTGAGGAATGTGCTCTAGTAATGCTTCACCATAGAAATGTCACACTGATCCTCCACATCGGTACATGTCTTGATGCTTGGCCTACTGCCTCACACCCTCTGCACTGTTGCTTCCTGTACTGTTGCCCATGACACCGCCACTACCACTGCTACATCTGTACTGCAGCTCCCTCTCAACATGTTCCATCATGTTGCCCATAGCACTGCCACTACTAACTACTGCACTGCAACTCAATTACCGAGAAGTACGTAACTGACTTCCCCAAATACTGACATCCCGAACAGTCTGGAAGCCTCGTGATGTTGAAGCTACCTCTGCTGCCACTGCGTTGATGCAAACATCTCTATGCCTCTCGCACTGCTACAACCTCTATTGCACTACTACAGACTTCTGCACTCTAGAACTGCCTTGTCGCTCCATCACACCTTGCTCCACCCGACCCCTGTCATCATGCTACTGTCGTTAAGGGCTCCCATAGCCGAATGTGATCCAAGAGTTTGGGAACCTCAAGGATCCTGCCCCTGGATGTTGTCCCCCTGACTACAACTCAATGTCACCCCACCTCTTTTCTAGAGGTTCATGAGCACTCATGGCACAGTCATCATCAGTCTCGACATCCCTCTCCGCCTTAGCTGGAGCTGCCTTTGAGTCGGAAGCTTCTCCCTTGCCTTTCTTCCTAGAGCACTGAGATGCATAATGTCCCAGCTCCCCACTGTTGAAGCACTTGACCTTGGAAATGTTCTTCTTCTTCCTCTTCCCTTGTTGTCCCGCAGATGCTAGAGTCGCATCCTCCTCCTCCTCTTTCTTGACTCGAACTTTGTTACCACTACTCCCTGCCTTGGTCATTCTCCTGATCTCTTCCTGTCGAAGAGCTTCCCACATCTCCTCCCAACTGGGGAGAGTCGTTATGCCCAAGATGCTCTGGATAAATGTCTTCTAGTCCTCAAAGACTGCATTCAAAGTAGACCTGACCATAAACTCTAGATCTAGTGTAGACCCCACAGAAGTAAGTTGGTCCCGAATTTCTTGCAACCTGAGGAGGAAGGGATCTATCTCCTCTCCCTTCTGCATCTGATATGACCTCAGTTGATTCTCTAATAGCATCTTCCGCAGCACGGAAGAGCCCTAGTATAAGGTGGTCAGGGTGTCCCACATCGCCTTTGTTGTGTTCTTCTCAGCAATATGTGCTATGACATGATCTTTGACCCCATCTAGGATCATGCACTTCGCCCTCGCCTGGGCTCCTCATACTTCTCATTCTCAGTTGGGTCAACTGGAATAGCTACTATTTTCAAGGCATAGTCCTTGATGCGATGTCTATCCAGGACTACCATGATCCTAGCCTTCTAGATGACAAAATTGGAAGCCTCGTCCTATCTATCCTGATCCCTTAGTTCGTTCACTGCCATCTCTGCTCCTCTTTGGGACTCCTGCTAAGTCTTGATTTCCATCGTGGGAATCCTCTAGCCAACCGTTGAACCGCTTCTCTCCAATCCGCCTTTGCAATTGCAACTCATATCTGGATTCCTTGGGTAGAAATCCGTCGAGGTAGTGATTCCCTCTACCTTGGTTTTGTCTCCTTAGGCAATGTTCTACATAGACAGAAACAACATCCCACCAGCTCCTCAAATCACAATCTGCACAACTCCCTTAGCCTTGGCAACTGAAGAACCTCAGCACTTTAGGCTCTACGCAATCACGGCAAAGGCTGAATTTGCTCCTTCGGCCAATTGAGTCAATCCTACCTGGCTGAGAAGGACGACATGGCTCTGCGTGAGCCTCTTCTACCTCTCTCTGCCTCTATGCTGGCCCTTCCCTTGGCTCGAAATGCTAACGCAGGCTCCACGTGAGCCTCTACGTCACCCTCTAAGCACTGCGTCACCTCTTCTCTTACCGCTTCAGCTCTGGAACAACGCTATCTCTCAGGACAATTGCTTCTGCTACAAATTTTCAGATTTCTTCTGTTGGCATTTTCAGTCCTCCTGTAATTTGCAATCGCCCTGATACCATGTGAAAATTCCTGAATCGAACACATCAGAAACCCCTACCGCATTTTCTAGTTTACTATCTCCTACTTGTTCTTTGCATTAACAAGTTATTTAAGTGCATAAATATCAAAGTAAACACAAATGTAGCCTTCACAAATATACAGATCAACAACTGAAATAAACTGAGACAACACAAGGGACACCGTTATTTTTGGACAATCGTCCTTGGAAAAACCCAATCTGGGAAAATTGGTGTAGCATATAGAGGGTTTTATTATTAAGTAGATTCTAAATACAACTAGGGTGCCAGAAATGGCTCACCCTTCAGAGAATATCCATGGTAGCAATACCTCTATCCAGAAACAGATATTCTGGATGATCAACAACTGGATGAACGATCCCACAACAACTCTAGTTGTTCCTTGTGCTGGACAGCGAAAGCTACTCCACGCACACTCTGGAACTGCGTCACCCTCTCTGGCTTTGCGTCAGCCAATCAGCTCTCAGTCTGTCCCACTAGATCACCTCAGCGCAGCCTCTGAAGCCCTCTGCATCAACGACATCAGCTCCTTTGGCCGTCTGTGTCATCTACGCTGGCCTCCTTAGCCTCTGTGTCAACCCTTGCTGCCTCTGCGTCAACCTTCCTAGGCTCTGCGCTGCCTCTTTCGACACTCTGTTGCCTCTCTTATATGTATTCCTCAGCCTCCTGCCGAGCTGCCCCTCACTGCAACTGATCACTTGTTCGATTTCCTCAGCAAACCTCGCCCCATAAAATCGAACTAACTGATCTCTCTTGGTGTCTTCGTGTATCTCCAACTGAACCTCAAGTCTCCTCTTATACTTTCCTTGTTGACGATTCAACGGCCGAGATTAAGTTCCTAATCAACAGCTAAGATTAGATCTGGCTTGATCCTTGTTATTTAGAACTTTCTCACCCATATTATATTAATACACATTAATATTTTAATTTTTGTAAGTTTAGATTTAGGGTCTCATTAAAAATATTAATTATTTTAATATCTCTCCATCCAGGTGGAATTTCCCCAAACGATTTTTGGGTCTTGGAGATCTCGTGTGCCTTAGCCTCTCAACCAATTTTCATGGCTAGAGCACATCCGATGCTACCAAAAATCAACATTCCTTCTTTCTGAGAGGACACTAGGTGTTGTAGTGACCAAGCTCACCACATTTGAAGCACTTGACCTTTGACACGCCCTTCTTCTTCTTTTCTTGCTCCCCCTGCCCCTAATTGGGACTCTTTAATGCGAGGACCACATTTTCCTCCTTCGCCTACTTCAATCCGCTGCTACTGCCACTGATGGAGCTCTTCACTAATTCTTGTCTCAACTCCTCCTGATGCAAATCGACCCACATCTTGTCCCACCTTGGCAAGGTTTCTCTGCCGAAAATGCATTGGACAAATACCCACCACTCCTCGAAGACACTGTTGAGTGCTAATTGCACTAGCTCTGTGGCTTGAGGCGTTGCCCCAATAGCTGACAACTGATCCTGGATCTCCTGAACCCTAGTGAGGATGGGGTCTATGCATTCCCCATTCTGCATCTTGGTGCATCTCAACTTCTCCTCCAAGTACATCTTCTGTTGCTCGAAAGTGCCCTGATATAGCATGGAAAGTGTATCCCACATCTCTTTGGTTGTTCCCTGGCTTGCTATGTGTGATACAATGTGCTCTCGAACACTATCAAGAATCAACCTCTTTGCCCTCACCATCTCCTTTCTGTACTCCTTCAGCTGATCTACATCCTAGGGAATAGCTACCATTGCATTAATATATGGCTTCAGGCCATATTCATCTAGAATGAAGGACATCCTTGCCTTCCAGATGACATAGTTGGAAGCACCGTCCAACCTGTCCTAATCTCGTAGTCCGACAGTGGACATCTTAGATGATGTCGAAAATCTCCTCTTCCCTTCTACTCAGTTGTTGATAGGTTATTTGCACTCCCTTCTAGAGTGAGAAAAACTGCTCACATCAACTGTTGATCTGCAAGTGAATTCGAGCTTCTTGAAACTAGAAGATCCCTGAGGAAAATTTTCCCTTAATGTATGCTCTTCTTCCTCCCGACTCTAGTTTTGCTCTAACAAACTGCTGCAAAATTGTTGCGTCTAGCTAGAGATCTGCTCTGCAAAAATGCTGGTTGCTCCCTTTCCCTCTGGAATCCTTCGATTTGGAGAGATCGAATTTTTCTGTCCCTCATAAAAATCGATTATCCTCAAGAATTCGACTTCTTGGCCAAGGTGATTGCGCTGCCTCTGGGGTTTCGATCTGCTGCCCCTCAATGAACAACGAAACTCCCTCTTTCTTCGCTACTAAGCTCTCCGACTAATCATATGTGCTCTAATACCATGTGAGAAATTGCAAACTCGATTCCTATTGCAGCAACTACAAATAATTCTCCTAATTGTTAAATTAATTCTTAACAATTTATTTACTGTTTGCCACAACAAAATCAATCACACTACAACCTACACAAATAAATTGCGGAAGAAATAAACACTGGAAGAAATGCTAGCACAAACACATAGAATGACAGTTATTTTTGGACCAATGTCCCCAAAAAAAACCCAGCTCGGGAAAACAGGTGCAGCAGCTAAGGGTTTTATTATTATGCAGCAATGAAATAATCTAAGTACAACTGGATGCTGAAACTAGCAATCCTATAGAGAAATACTGGCAAGAAATTCTAGTGAGGAGAAATTCCTCACTCCACAGGCAAATCTGACCAGTAACCTCAGCTCAAATTGAGTCGTCCAAATTGCCTTTATGCAATCACTGCGTCACCCTAACGCAATGGCTCTTGCTCTCAGCTTCATACAACTTCTCCTCAAGCAATCTGATCAGATGTTGTCTGGGAAAATGTCTCCCCCGGCCTTTGGAATCTCTGCCTAGCTTCTGGCACTGAAACTCAGCTTCTCCCCAGTAATTCGACTTTGACTCTAGAGGCTACTGCCCTGCTCTGCATCAGCCTCACTGTGGCTTCTCTGCCTCTCTGCAAATGCACTCACCCGAACTGGAATCCTTCCTCCAGCTTCACTATTCCTGCCCCTCCCTCATTGCTTCAATTTCTTTGGCTCTCTCTTCGGCAACTGAATTTTGCTACTCAGGAAATCGATTTGCTCATGAAATCAAACTGCATAAGTGATTTTTCCAAGCCCCATTGACTTCTTCTTATAATCCTCTGTTGAGACTTCAACAGCCAAGATTAGGTCTTAATCGATGGCTAGGATTAACTTGAACTCGATCCGTGTGAGTTTCTAGAACATTCACACCATAACTTAATTAATTCTGATTAATTAGTCATATTCCCTAAGTTTAGACTTAAAAAAAAATTTAAAAACTAACTAATAATCTAATTAAGTCATTTCTAGGTGGAATTTCCATATATGATTTCTGGATTTTGGAGATCTCATATATTCTAGCCTCTCCACAAAATTTCAAGGCTAGAACACATCCAATGCTACAAAAACTAACATTTCAAAAATGATTTCTAGAGAACTCTTGTGTTTTAGCCTCTAGAGAAAGTCTCAAGACTAGAACACCATTCGATGCTACAAAAGCTAACACTCCTTAGCGAGGAAGGTGTTCTCTCTAGCGCTCCACTCCTGCTACAACAGCCTATCTCTGCATCATCCTCCATACACGTTGTTGATGTCTGATAACCATAGCTGCCTGTCATTGTCCATCAACCACTACGCTAACTCTGATTCATCTGCCACTAACTGTAACTGAACCATGTTGCATCTGTGTTGCTGCTAACATTGCACTGTACATCTTGTACTGTTGCCAACTCTACATTTGCATTGCAAGAAACTAATACTCCCTTTCAACTATTGTTGCTGCTACTGCAACTACTGCAACTGAGAAGCATTCAAAATACTTTGTCCCTGCTACTGAAATGGGTTCTTCACTATACCAATCTATTCTCTAAAGTAGACGAACTTAGATCTCCCTAGAGCTTTCATGAGTATATCTGCAACCTGCTCTTCTATGGGAACATACTGCAGCTGAACCGCTCCAAACTACACACAATATCTAATGAAATGATACTTGATATCTATGTGTTTCGACCTGTCATGAAACAATGGATTTTTAGAGAGCTTGATGTAACTCTGATTATCATAGTAGACATTGGTCGCCTCCATCCTCTGCATGAACAAGCTCACCAGCAGCTTCCGAAGCCATATAGCTTCGCACGTAGTTGTGCTAGCTGCCACATACTCTGCTTTTGCAGAGTTCAGTGCTACTGACTTCTGCTTCTGGCTACACTAAGAAACCATCCATGATCCAATGCTTAAGCACTACCCAAATGTACTTTTCTTGTCCACTAAACTGCCTGCCCAATCAGCATATGTGAATCCACATAGTCTAACATCATCCCCTTGGGTATATTTCAACCCATACTCTATTGTGTCGCGCAAATACCTCAAAATGTGCCTCACTATTGTCCAATGCACTCTCTTCATCTCCACCATAAACTGGCTGAGAGTGTTGACCGCGAAGCAGATGTTTGGCCTAGTGTTGACCAGATACATGATAGAACCGATGAACAGTCTATACAAAGTGGGGTCAACATCCTTATCATCTGATGTGTCTATCTTCTTTCAATCGGTGATCATGGGCGTAGACATGGGTCGACAATCATGCATTCTAAATCTCTTCAAAATATTTGTAGCATATCTCCCTTGACCAAGGAAGATCTCCCTGTTCTTATGCCACACTTACAATCCTAGGAAATAGTGCATCAACCCTAAGTCCTTCATATCAAACTCTGCTGCCAAGTTCCTCTTGTAGTCTTCTATGAGCCGTAATGACCCTGTCAAGAAGAGGTCATACACATACAAAACTAGGATGAGTGGCTCATCCTCTACTGTCAAGTAGTAAAGGTTGGGATCTACGTCACTCTTGACGAATCCCATCTGCTGCAAGTAGTTGTCAATCTGACCATACCATGCCTTGGGAACCCGCTTGAGCCCGTATAGATCTTTCTTCAGCGTGCACACATGTGCGTCTCTCATGAGTCTCAAAGCCCTTTAGTTGTTCCATGTACACCTCCTCCTCTATCACCCCATTCAAGAACGTTGTCTTGACGTCCATCTTGTGAATCTTCCACCCCATCTGTGCTGCTAGGGATATAACTAACTAGATATAAGTGTATCTGGAAACTGGGGCGAAGGTATCCTCGTAATCTATCCCTTCTTTTTGTGCATATCGCTTTTCCACGAACCTAGCCTTGTACTTCTCCACACTTCCATCTACAGAGTATTTGATCTTACAAATCCATCGAGAACCTACAACTAACTTGTCCTCAGGTCTTGGCACCACCTCCCAAACATCGTTTGTCATGATAGAACTGTACTCCTCTACCATGGCATCTATCCACACTTGATATTGTGCGGCCTCCTGATAACTGGAAGGTTTTGCAACATGTGCCACCAATGCTTGGTACCTTTCAGGTTCCCAGTCTTGGCATATTCCTTCTTGTATGTGAGGAGTTGCGTTGCATCTGTCGATATGGCTACAACATTGGTCGCAAACTCCTTGAGACCATTGTCCTCCAAGATCAACAAGATTCTGGATTTCCATATGCCAAAGTTTGAAGCTCCCTCTAATTTGTCCTAATCCCGTAAACCAACTGAACCCATCTGAAACCCTTGGAATAGAATAAGCAAACTCTAAGTAAATCGAACTAGGTTTTATAAACCCTCGATCTTATCTCTTGTACCCTGCGTTGAGTCTCTCAAATAATCTTTTGTGCTTCAGATCTGCTTTGATACCATGTGAAAATTCTATTGTAGTTAATCTGGTAATTATGCACCTATCTTATAAACAAATTATTTGTCCCAGTAAATTAATTTACTGCAAATACTGAATAATAATATGACTGCAAATTTCACTAATTAATAAACCACAGGAATTGAGAAAACAACATACACATAAAATAGACCGAGATTTTTGGATAAATTGTCCCTAGAAAAACCCCAATGTGGGGAAAACGGTTCTGCAGATGAGGGTTTTATTATTCTTCAGTAAATCTTTAATCGAAATTACACAAACTGCTTTTTGTAAACTGACAAAGCACCAGAAAATTATTTTCTTCACTTTGCAAGTTAATTCGACCTCCTGGAAGCAAAACGGCCCCTCATAATCAAATCAGCCCTCTTCTATGGCCTCGACTCGACCCACGTGTGTGTCCTAGAGAAAACTCAACCTCCTCTGGCAAATCGCACCTCCTGGAAAATTATTTTGGCCTCCACTAGAAAATCGATCTTCAATAGAAAACTCAGCTTTCCTCCTGCAAATCGACCACTCCGATAAATTCGTCCTATCTCTGGCAGATCAGCCTTCTTCTAGCAATTTGCACCACCTAGAGAAATTTGGCCTCTGCAAAATAATTTGACCTCCATCTTTCACTAAGAAACTGGATTTCATTGTGAATAAATGTCTTTGGCATATTCATCCTCAATCACTATTGAAACCCTCGACTGGCGTCCCACACTATCATTATGTCCCTGCTCAATCAAATTATGTGTCTCCAAGATGCCCATCTACTTTTTATTATAATCTCTCATTGAGCAATCAACAACCATGATCTAATCCTAGTTGATGGCTAAGATCATCTTGACTCCATCAAATTACTTTTCTAGAAGTCGCTAGAGAGAAATCGACTTGTCTCAATTAATACTGATTAATTAACCATTTTCCCAAAGCTAGACTTGGAAAAATAATTAAAAACTAGTGAAAAATATAATTAGGACATTTTCACTTAGAAAAAATAAACTAGGCTTGGAGATAATTATTCCACTTGTGCTCTTAGCCTTATTGATAGCGCTTGAGACTAGAACCCCAGTTCGAGCCACAAAAACTAACAATCACCACAATGCAAGAGACTAATCTTTCCAAATGCTATTTTTGGTGCACTGTAATAGTATGATGACTAAATGGATGGTTCTCGGATACCTAGTGGGACTTCCGATATACTCCAGGTACATGGCAGTAATGTTTGTTCAAGTCTGTCTAGTGCGATATTGTTTGAATGGGTACCAATAGGTTTTACCTAGACCTTCAACAAGACGAGCCTTAAGCTCAATTAATGGACTTTTGAAATTTGGATATCCCTACGTGTATGCTTCCCAAACCACAGTTTTAAATGCCTAACAACAAATCTTGTTGTTATTCTGTTAAAATTGTCAACTAGGGCCAAACTCCATGTGGGTCATCTTATTTATGGCAGCTGATATTTTTCTTGGATCCCT
>APFE030934261.1:24892-41683 GCA_000404065.3 Pinus taeda | reverse complement strand
TACTCCAGTGGCTTAGGAAATCCAAGAAACCACCCTACCAAGCAAACTTACTTCAGGAGAACTCACCTTGAGTTCCTGTATTATAATTCTCTGCTCAAAGACCCAATAAAACAAGGCCACCACTGAAAGCTGGACCGAAGACGTAGCCCTGGGGAATAAGGTGAACTCCTTATTAAAATAGCTTGTGTCTTTATGGTTGCTTATTGTATTTCTATGTTGTCTTCCATTTAAATATCTATGTATTGGCAATCTGATCGATCCATTGCTTAATAACACAGAACACACACACCGGCACATGAGTCTGTAATACCTTTTGTTAAATAAATCTTTAACTAGTGTCACTCATAGGGTGAATATCAGATCAACTAGATAGCAGCCAACCATTTCTCCTCCAATTCATTAAGATGATTCAACCTTTTATTTTGTGCTATACTGACATCCATATTTCCCTGTAATGTTGTTCTTAATGTCTTGATTTTGAACTCAATAGGGAATAAGGTATTTTTACCATACACAAGTTAATATGGTGAGAATATCGTAGTATTCCTCCATGTAGTTCTATATTCCCACTACATGTATGGAAGTTCATCAGGCCAATTCCTTTGGTGACTAGCCATAGTTTTAGAAAGGATCCCCTCAATGAATTTTTTGGTGCTTTACACTTGGCCATTTGCTTGTGGGTGATAATATGACGTGATTCTATGATGGATTTTATACTTTTCAACCAACTTTTGGATCAAGTGAGATGTAAATTGGGGCCCTCCATCCGTTACTATCCCCCTAGGTATCCCAAAATGCACAAACATGTCTTCAAACAAGAACTCTGAAATAGTATGCTCCGTAGCTCTGGTTAGTGATTTTTCCTCAACCCATTTTGTGACATAATCAGTACATACCAAGATGTAGGACCTCTATCTAGATGAAGGATTAATTGGTTCCACAAAATCAAAGGCCCATTTCTCAAATGGTTCTAAGACTATTTGAGGTTGTAACAACATCTCATATGATTGCAGCAGTTGGCCCATCCTTTGGTAGCTATCTCACACTTTCACGTACTTCTTGGCATCCTGAGATATTATTGGCCAATAATATCCTATCGAAAATATTTTGTATCATGTCTGCTTGTCTGTGAAGTGCCCTCCATAAGTTTCCTCATGCCAACATTTAAATATGTCAAAGATCTCATCCTCCCTAACACAACATCGGATCTGAAAATATGGTCCAATGTAGATATTCCCATCTATCCAAGAATAATTAACACTCTCTTGGATAATTTTTCTCTTTTCCTTGGAGGATAAGTATTTTGGAAACTTCCATGCAGCAAAATAATTGGCTATACCTGGATACCATGGTGACTCAGTAGAAATAGCAAAGAGGTACTTATCAGGGAAAGAACCCTTAGTAGGAATACAATTTTCATCACTATTTAACCTAAAAATAAAATCAGCTACTACATTATCTTTTCCAGGTTTATCTACAATGGTGATATCAAATTCCTATAAAAGCAATAACCAACGTGTAATTCTACCATTGGTAATTGGCATATTCATTAAAAAAATGAATGGCAAAGTTGTCAGTGTGTACAAATACTTGATACCTGGTAATATAATGTTGAAACTTGTTGATGGCATGCACTACTAATAGGAATTCCTTCTTGGCGATTGTGTAGTTGTGGTCAGTCAGGGTTGAATTCTTTCTTATGTAATAACTATCATAAGGTTTCCTATCCTTTGGCTAGTCCAAAACAACACCTACAACAATATTAGATGCATTTTTAGCTATGTGAAATAGAGGTTCCCAATTAGGTCCACATAAAACTGGAGCTGCTAATACACAACATTTGAGCTTCAAAAAGACCTGATAACACTTTCTTGTCCATAAAAATTCCACATCATTCATAAGTAAGGAGAACAATGATGATGCAATTTTTGAAAAATTCTCTATAAACCTTAAGTCATATCCTGCATGTCCCAAGAAACTATGTACCTATTTTTGGGTCTTCAGAGTTGGAATTTTCAAAATTACCTCTATTTTAACAGGACCTACCTTCATCCCATTAGCAAAAATGTAGTGTCCCAGCATGATCCCTTCAGTCATCATCATGTGACATTTTTCGGTGCTCAAAGCAACATTACTCTATATACAATGTTCCAATATTTTTTCTAAATTATCTAATTCTATTTCAAAAGAATCACCATAAGGTGTAAATTTGTCCATGAATATTTCAAGGCAATCATTCAAAAAATAAAAAAAAATTGTAGTATTGCCCTTTGAAAAGTTGTTCACACATTACAGAGTCGAAAGGGAAGTACTTTATATGTGAAAGTTCCCCAAGGGAAAGTAAAGGTTGTCTTACCCTAATCCTCTAGGGAAATGTGTATCTGGTTGTAGCCACTAAACCCATCTAAAAATGAAAAAAATGTCTTCCCAGAAATGGTGTCAAGGACCTGACCTATAAATGGTAGAGGAAAATGGTCCTCTTATGTGGCTTTATTGAGTTCTCTATAATCCATGTAGACTCTCCACTTTTTATTCTTCTTAGGATAATGACAGGCAGAGACACCCATTGACTTTCAGATATCGGATATATAAAGTTAGCATTTAGGATTTTTTGTAATTCTTCTTTCACTAACTCCTTCAGTGGAGGGTTCATGTGACGATGTGGTTGTTTGATTGGTTTGTTGCCATATTTCAAATAAAGGCAATGAGTGCGCAGGTTGGGATGAATCCCTTTCATATTCGTGTAGTCCCAAGCGAATGGATTTTTGTAATTTTGTAATAGCTATAACAACAGTTTATTTTGCTTAGCAATCAGGTTGGGATTAATATTCAAATAATTTATTGGTTCTATTTTGACTGGACTGTTGTCAGTGTGTGTAGTGGTTCTCATTTTCTCAAAGTTTATATCTTCTACCTCCTCCTCCTCCCTTGAATTTTCAATAGAAGTGACAGAAAGTGAGTTACTAATAAAGCCATTAATGATATCATCTTTTGTCTCATCCTTGAAATACTAAGCTTTTCCCAGAGTGAGGAGTGGTATGGAAAGATCTGATTTGGGTTCAAATTCACCCCCCCAAGGATTGTTCAAATCCATATTTGGTTTTGGGGGGTAAAGTTTAAGGTTAAGGTTCTTTGTAGCATGGCCATCTGAAATCATCCTAGATCTAGACTTGCACCCTATAAATGCATCTATAGTGGCCAGCCAGGGTCTCCCTAGAATTAAAGGATGCCACCCTAGGTTGGATTTGGTTTGTAAGATAATAAATTCAGTTAGATACCTCCATGAAACTATTGTGAATACTACGTATTATAATACCCCCTTGGTTTTAACACGGGCCCTATATGCTAATTCAAGTACAACAGGCGTACGTCTAAGCCTATGTAGCTAAGGGTGGTAAAGAGGTCCTTTGTCATTACATTAATGGCCACCCCACAATGAATTAATGTATTAGTTATGGGATGGCCTTCAATATAAATATTAATCATAGGGTTCCTTCGATCATTATAATTGGTTAGAAGAGGTTGAGGAGTTATTAATTTAGACAATTTCCCCATCACATGCATGGTAGCAGGGTCCTTAGTCTTCCTTCCAGGTTTCACAATGAATAGGTCTCATACTGTTTTGGCATAAATAGGTACTTATTTCAGAGCTTGCATAGAGAAATTTGTATGTGTAGGTTTTGCAACTTCTTCAGAAAATCCGATCTGAGTTGCGAGGTCATTCCAGTATCAATTAATCTCTAAGGATATGGAGGATCCTGAGTCATAACATCTAAATCGACTGCTACATGTGTATCAACCTTATTGAGTTATTTTTTACAGGAGTAAGAGTTCTTCGCGGGTTGGTTGTTATAGGTGTAACAATCCCCTCTGTATCAGTTGTTACAGGTATAAAAAGTGTCTCAAGATCTACTGTACCTTCCCTAGAAGGCTCACATTCCTCCTCGGTGATGATAGGCTAGTGGTTTGGTTTAATCACCTTACCCGATAGTAGTTGAATTTTATTAATTCTAACGGGAGTTATATGTTAAGTATGGAAGGTAGTCACAGCCTCTATGATCTGGGTTACTTTATTATTCGGGTTAGGGTTAGGTTTCATAGGTAATTGGGGTTGCACAGGTAGTGTAGGAATATGAGTTAGGAAAGGGGTAAATTGTAGTTGATGTTGCATTGGTAATCCAGATGGAACTAGACTTTGGGCATTCCCCCTCTAGTTTTGATTCCAAGGATATGGTTGAGATGGAGGATATTGAATAGATAGAGAGGGAGACCACTAGTTGCAGGGCGAAGGAAACTGTGTTGCAGAAGGAGCGAGTATTTCCATGTATATTGTTGAGCATTATATGCATTATTCCACGAATTAAAAGAAGAAAAATCTAGGGACATACTTCTTCAGTGCAATGAAAAAAGAGGACTGAACTTCTTCACTTGATTTTCTATGTACTACTTTCAATATTGGAAGCTCTCAACATTGACCTGTAGAATGTTCCACTGCACAAGAGGATTCTGTTCATTTCACACTCCCTCAAGGGATGTTTCTTTCTGCATTTTAGATAGAACATAGCTAGATTTGTATCAGCTTCTCCTTGTGCCTTGTTAACCTATGATGTCATTATTTGAGAAGATAGAGTACTGAGGAGGTCGATTTTTGAATTTTCTAATAAATTCTTGATCTCTTCTGTGGTTACTCCTCCACTAGCATATTTTTTTATTCGGGCAGAGGCATCTCAGATTGTGATTGTACCCTTCAACAATCCTCTAGAGCATCTCAAATAGAGCTTTATGATTTTGACGAATGGTTTCTGAGATATGTCCTCTTTCCCTAATAGATTTATCAAATCAAGGCAATTATCCCTCATTACTCTTATGAATATGGTATTCAAGAGCTTGTGATATAAATCACTATGTTTAGACCTCTGTAAATTCTAATTAAACTGCTCCACATAGTCCCAAGATTTCATCCTCCTTTTGTGTCATCCAGAATACTTCCTTTGTTAAGTCATTTGTTCTGCAATAGTCTTGATACTTTGATAAAAATGTTTCCTTCATATCACTCCATGTCTGAATAGAAGCAGAGCCTAACCCCATGAACCATCTCAGGGTTACTCATTTTAGAGTAGCAAGAAATAATTTTAATTTCTAAGCATATGAAACATAGTCATAGCTTATGCACAAGACATCAAATTCAAACAAGAAGGTGTCAGAATCTTCTATATTCATTCCTTGAAAAGATGGTAGAGATGATAAAGGAATTTTTTTCATGGGATGTCCCCAATTGGGAAATAAAAGGTTGTGACAGTAGCATATTTTTTAGTGTTATTGTTATTGTTGTCCCCAATTGTTAACTCTTCTAGTCCTTGCTATAATAGGTGTTCTTCAAACTATTGTTTTGATTGTCTTGTAGGTGAAATTGGTAGCTCAGGCTTCTTCAGGGCTATCTATTTCACTTTTCTATCTAAATCTAGATATTGATAAACCAATAAATGCTCTCCTATTTCACACTTTTGATTTTCCCCTTTAGTTTCCCCTTGTCGCATAGTCCTAAGGTTCTAGTTACTAGCTTCCCCTGGTTGCTCCTGAATTGGATGCTTAGTTTTGGGAGTGTTCTCAGTAGGTTTAGAATGGTATGGTCCCAACACAGATGAATTGGAGGCTTCTGTTCTTGTTATTGGAGCAACAACTTTTTGTGGCCCTCTTTTCCTTATGTCCTTATGAGAACTTGACTACTCTTTTCCTACCCTTGAGATCATTCATGGATAAATGTTTTCCCTCCCAAATCTACACTCTTATTTTCCTTTTTACAACCTATTTTTCCTATGACTAATTAGAGTGGGGGTGTTTTTAATATTTCTATAATTCCTACAATTGCACATATGGACCCTATGTGTATTGATTCACACCCTAAGTGCCTCAGTCTCGATAGTGGTGAGCTCGCCCAAGTATGTTAGAGTGATGTACAAGTTCCTACCTCTTGTCTTACCACCCAACAACTAAAGAGCTAAAAACACAGTTTAAGAAAACACCAAAATGCCACACCCTAAGTGCCCCAATGATCACAGTGGTGAGCCTGCCCAAGTATGTTAGAGCGATGTGATGGTTCTTACCTCTCATATTACCACACAACAACTATCGACTAGGACACTCTATCATCAAACAAACAACTTGGCTCATTGTATCACCAACTTCCATCCCTAGAAATGGCGCCAGAATGTAGTGTTGTTTTAATCAATCCTAATTGACCAAGATTGTAACCATTTAATTTTCAACCCAGTGTAGTTCTGTTATTTCAATATATTTTGCACTATCTATCCCAATACACTACAACTAAGAGTGAAAATAGAAAATAGTAAAGAATTTCATTGAATCGATTGTAGAAACTTAATCGTTCATGCATAAATTAAATACACTAGCTAGTTAACTACCATATTGCTAACCAAACCTGTGTAACATCATAACATAATTCCACAACATAAGCAAATATATTCTACAAATTATACAATGACAATAGAAAACCATACAAATAAAAGAAAGAAACAATAATATACAACTACTCTATCGCTGCAGTCCCTACTAAAGAGGAGCTCCCTTCCTCCCTAGCAGGGGCATGGGAATGAACATGAGATTAGTTAAAATTTCAACTTGCAAATAGAAACAACATCACCAAATTGTATTTGATATTAAGAAAAATTAAATTTAAAAGATCAAAATAATAGTACTCTCTAGGTCATCCCCCGTGCTTGAGGGATTAGGTTTTTCTTATAGAAATTACATACCCAATAATTAGGAACAGATCAGTCATGAGAATCTTGTGATTCTCATTCTGATCAAAAATAGAAATTCTTATAGCAGTTCTTAAATATGACTTATATTTAAATACATTAGTTAAAATCATAACCACTTTGATCTATCACTTTCTAGATAGACATTTAATAACTTCCAATAGTTGACACGTGGAATAGTACCCATGGCTTTGCCAAGTACAGTGTAACACCATCCTACTGCGAAGTAACAATTTGGGATGTAAAGAAAACACGATGTAACAACAATGTCTGTAACAACAAGATTTGTAATAGCACACAGAGTGTCACAGCAATATGTTTCATCCTGCTCTTAGACCGATCAGCATGATTGTTCTTTCCATAACCTCATTCCTGCAAGAAACACCTAAAAAATAGGAGAGGATCCAAAAGAGTTCTCCAAAGCTTACCCCAGTTAGCCATAAATAAGAATATTGCTTCATCATATCTAATAAAAATGGAAAAATAACATGTTCTGAAACCAGCTCACAAAAAGATAGAAAAGATATATTGATGTCTTAGAAACCAACCTCTTCAAGGGGGCCAACCTCATTTACATTACACAAATGAACAATTTTTGGTTGGTACAAATGAAAATACCTCCTTTCTATATATAGGAGTCTAAAGGGTCATAATATAATTAGATCCAACATAACAATAATAATGTAAGGGCACAATAATAACAATAGTGGGCTTCTATGGGGCACAATACTAACAATATGAGGACTACATGGGCACAAAAATTTAATAAGGGGGTTGTACAAATAGCAATAAGGGGTTACCCTTGTAGTATAGGGACCTAATATGCCCCTCTACTTCAAAAAGTGTTGTCCTTAACATTTGAGTAGTTCTTGATGATTTTGTATAAATTTCTTATCCTCCCATGTGGAATCTTTAGCAGGTAAATTCTTCCAATTGATGAGATACTCTGAAATTGATCGATTTTTAGATGTCGGGTTCTTGTTTCTATGGCTGCTCCAAGTTCCAATATGATTTTTCGTTCCTTGTCAAGTTCTCAAAATATTGTTTGAATTGGGATCTTCTGCAACTTTTGAATGAGTGGACACATGTATTCATCCTTCTCCCATTCATCCCTTGCTTTGTTTACCCAATCTGGTTGGATAATAGAAATAGTACAAAGCAATGCTTCCACATCATCATCCTTTCTTGAGAGTGAATCTACAACAACATTTTTCTTCCCTTTTTGTAGATGATTTCAAAGTCATAACCCAACATATTTGTGACCATTTTTCCTATTCTTCTAAAGATAATCTTTGTTCTAAAAAGTATTTAAGACTATCATGATCCATTTTTACCTTGAAGTGTCTTCCCCTTAGGTAAGGTCACCATTTCTTAAGTGCATGTAGTATTGACAACATTTCCTTCTCATAAATAGCTTGCTTGAGATGTAGTCATAAAAATACCCAATCACATACATCAAAACTTCTTTCACTGCAATGTTGATCTACCTGTTGTTTCATTCGATTCTACACCAAAGTGACATTATCCTTTCAAAGTTGGGAACCTGTTGTTGATGCTCGATGTGATCTTTCACTACTTGAATCTTTTTCTTCTTGATATGTCCTTCTATTTTCATAGTTTGAGGAGTGGTAATTTATTTCAATGCATTAGAAGATATGGTCAAATTCATTTCTTGATGCTCGATGTGATCTTTCACTTCTTGAACATTTTTCTTCTTGATATATTCTAATATTTGATAGTATGAGGAGTGGTAATTCTGACCAATTCATTACAAAATATGGTCGGATTCATTTCTTGTTTCTCTGGGGTTGGTTCCTGGTATATATCCTCTTATTTTTATGTTTCTTGATCCTTTTATTGCTTCTCTTCATAATCTATGTAAAATAATTTCTTCTCAGCACATTTATGACCTTTAGTGTATTTTCTATCACAATTGTAACAAATCCCCGTTTCTCTTTTTTCTTCCAATTGTTGTGGTATAAACCTTGTCGGTTGGAGAAAGCTAGGAGAGAAAACACTTCCCTAATTATAGTCATGAGTAGTGGGATTCCTTGTTTCCATAATTTTGCTTTCAATTTTTCTTGCCAACCTGAATGCCTTCTCCAATGAATCAGATTCCCAAAGACGAACCTCATGTTGAATGTTATCATTTAAAGTCCCTATGAAGACATCGATCCTTTCCTTCTCTGGAATATCATTTACCATTATATTCAGTTTTTGAAACTCCTCAATGTGCTCTACCATTGAACGCTTTTGTTTGAGATTTATCAATTGGCTAAAGAAGGTAATGCTCTTTGTATCCTCATAATGTGCTATCATTTCCTCTATGAAAATTGACCACATAACAAGTGGTTTATGAGAACAAATCCCTTTATACCATAAAAATTCATCTAGTTATAAATATGAAGATTCAATGTGTACCTTTTGTAACACTTGCACATCATGTAGATCAAAATATCGCTCCATCTGTAGTATCCAATTTACCAAATCCTTGCCATAGAACTTCCTCATATCAATTTTTCTTAATTTTAGGAGCTCGATCGTGAAACGACTGTAACTCTATAATTTCATAACTTTAAGTTCTACAATTTTAGCCTGTGATATCTCTTTGAGTCCTCTTTCTAACCCCGCAACTTTGATTGCAATTGGATTCATGAAGAAAGAGTTATTCCCAATCTCCCGAGATGACCTAATCATAGACTAGTTTAGTAGAGCAAACTTGTAAGATGTGCCACACATCATTATTTCGACCTTATGTTCTGAAAATGATACCCCACAAACTACATTCTGTCTTCCTTTTATCATGTTTTATGAAATTTGAATTAGATTCTTTGAGAGAGAGTTATGACGAGTTTCCCAAGGTCACTAGTTTAGAATGTAATTTAGGAGCTTGCAGAAACCCTAAATGCCTTGGACCATATATCCAAACATATAACGCAACAAGATCTAAAATTTGGGCCCGAGCTTCACCCATTTTTTGTCTCAAATGGGTTTGAATTTCAGAATCTTAAACATTGTAAAAAAAACAATTCTAGTAAACATTCTACGATGACCTATTTGAGATAAAATTTTGGAGCTTGCAAAAACCCTGACCTCCTCAGATCATATCTCCAAAAATGTAGCTAGAAAAGATATAAAATTCAGAGTCAAGGATCAAAATGATTTATTCACAAATGGATTGTCTATTTATCGTCTGAAACATTGCATAAAAAATTTTATAGCTCAAATGCCACGAAGGCCTGTTTGGACCAGCGAAACCCTAGAATCGAAAGCTCTTATACCAAATGTTATGAAACCATCTCACAAAAGACAGACAAGATAGATAAATGCCTTCAAAATAAGCCTCTTCGAGGGGGAAACATCCTTTACATTACACAAATGAAAAATTCTTCGATGATACAAATGACAAGACCTCTTTTCTATATATAGGAGTCTAAGGAGTCATAACATAGTTAGAGCGAACATAATAATAATAATGTAAGGGCACAATAATAACAATAGTGGGCTTCTATGGAGCACAATAGTAACAATATGGGGACTACATGGGCACAACAATATAATAAGGGGGTTGTAATAATAACAATAAGGGGCTACACTAGTAGTATATGGGTCTAACATAACATGATGGAAAAATGCGTTGTTCACAATAAGGAAAAAAGGTGGCTAATATGTAAAGGTTTGTTGGTCTAGAGCGAAAAGGGTCAAAACTAGGGAAAGAAAGCATAGGAAATATGTACAAAAACTACATCCAACACTAATATCCTGCACGATACACACACACATACAGATTGATGGTCAAGTCTTTGGAATTGGTGAATTCACTTGCAAAACCATGGAAACATAATGATAATGTTTTGAAGCAATGAAACAATATTTCATGTGTAAATTGTTGTCTAACCAATATTAAGTTAGAAAATCATATTGCAATATTTGACATGTCTAATAATATAATTTATGTGGTTTAATTTTTTTATAGTTGTACTTGATATTGTTTAATATTGTACTTGATGAACATGCACATTGTATGGCATCATTTTTATTTAGTTACAAAATCATCTTAATTAATTTATGTTGATTAATAATGCACACATAAAATCAATCTAAAACTACGAAATTAGTAATTTATATTGATTAGTGATTAACAAAAATAAAATGAATATACAATGACTAAATTATTTTCTGATTTAGTTACCGGAGAATCCACAGTATGAATCATTCTTTGTCAACGTTTCGAATCTCAACCGAGATCCATCATCAGGACCAATTGAATGCTTGATAGAAGAAGAGCAGATTTAAGGGATAAATAGTAAAGAGGAAAAATGAGATGAAGGTAGGCTACCTCAGATTTTTGCTGAGAGGTCGGCCAATTTTATGAATTTTATAAATTTATTATAATTTAATTTAATATTAATTTTTTCAAATAAAATGGAATTATATTATTATTGATAATTTTTTATTATTTAAATTCATAATAATTTAATAATGATTGTTAATAATTAAAATCATTATATAAATTGACTTATAATCTAGGAATATTATTATTATTTATATTTTTTCCTTTTATAAATAAATATATTATTATTATAATGAAATATTAATAATTATTATAATAAAAACATAATATAATAGTATAAATTTAATATTTATTATTATTATAAACATAAAAAGAGTTATTAATGGTTGTTATTAATAGTTAACATTAAATGAATAATGATATATTGTTATTAAACTAAATTGATAATATTAATAGTAGATTAATTAATAATAAATTTTTTAGTAGATATATATAAATATATATTATAATATATAATAATAAATTATAATATATATTTTTTGATTAATAATTGGAATTAATATATTTCTTATTGTAAATTATTATTATTGTTTAAAATATTTATTATTTTATTACTGTGTTGTTACAAGTCATTTATAGATACTAAATCAATTGTTTATATAATGAATATGAAACTACAAAAAAAATAAATAGCTATTGTAAATAATAAATTTATTATTACAAATGATGACTAAATTTTTCACATATACGACTATTTGTAGCTAATTTATAGTATCTTATAACACGATCAAAATTTAGTGATTTATTTAGTCATTAATTGGTTTCAAATATTGACTAAAATTTCCATATATATGACTATTAGCATCTAATTTACAGTATCTCATAACATGATCAACATTTTGGTCATATTTCTTTGGTCATTAATTGGTATTCCAAGTTGATAATGTAGTAGTATATTTTGTTGTGTATTTGGTCATTAATTGTGACAATTAATGATTAAATCGTTGATTAAATTAATGACTAAATTAATGACTAAATATACTATTAGATGATAAAATTGAGACAACGAGTTAATGATAAAGTTAAATATGACTAAAATTTGGTCACATTATAAGATACTGTAAATTAGCCACTATTGGTCACCGACTAAAAAATAGTCGTTTATATGAAAATTTTAGTCATTATTTTAGTAACTAATTAGCCATTTTGTACTAGTGTACAATTTTTTTGCTTCACTAATATCAAAGCCATACGAGTGTTTGAATTTTATCCACACACAATATGTCACTGATTAGTTTAGTAAAATTCAACAAGCATTTCAATGATTAGAAAAATCATATGCAAAAATTACAAAATGTCTAAAGAAAAGTTATGCAGAAATCCATAATAAGGAATTATATGATAACGATGGTGAAACGAAACAACGTGAAGGAGGAGAAGAAGATTTTGATCAGAATGATGATAATGTTCAAGATGAAGATGTTGCAGAAAATAATCAAGTTGGTGATCCAAATTAAGTTGATCTTGATGTAGATGAGGATCATCTAGATGAGGATGATGGCGTCTATTTAACATAGCCAAACTACTATGTTTAGCCAGTGTTATTACGACTATCTTTTCCGCGAGCTTCTAACTTTTCGGCATTGAGATTGCCATCAAACTGCAAAGAGGTTATGTAGAGAGGAAAAGTCAGCTAACATGATTGGAGTAGGAGATTATGCTATTAGGGTTCTCAATAAAGCATAACTTTCAAACCTTGACTTGAAGGATGTGGATCTAATTCCTATGGACCTACATCAAATTGCTCTTACAATTCCCTCTTCTATGAAAGAAGTTGCATTTTAGAGTTTTCAAGACAAAATATTAGAGATGCTGAGACTGATCTTGGACTAGGTATTAAGGATTTAGTTAAAACCAAATATGGAAATATATACAAGGTGGATGAGGTGGTAGCTTTATTGTGTAACATCCTGAAGATGATGATAAATGATGATGAATTTCTCAGTAGGATTAACAAAAAGGTTGAGGGTGAAAAAAGCATTAATGTGAAAAATGTTTCTAGCATGATTCTAGGTTTGGTCATCGATTATTGCAAATACCATGTACATGTTGCTCCCCATGTAGAGGTCGATATAGTTAGAAGATGGGATCTTTATTTCATCAAGCCTGTTGTTAACCATGATAAATGCTCACTCATACAACTTTCAAAGGCTTCTAACTACCTGGAAATCTACGTCCTTCTGGACTTGACCTCTCAAAGTATTGCCAACCTGATTATGTGGAAGACCCCTAAAACTATTTGAAAAATTCTCCCCATTAAATAGAGGATAAGAAGCAAAAGAATATAAAACTTATTTCGCATGCTCTATTCGGTTCATGTTTCCCATTCCATTCCTCGTTGAGACTATTGTCTGATACGTTGTCCACATTTTGTCCAAACCACTGTCGAAAACACCTCTTCGCTGTTGTTTTGGTGACCACCAGGTCAACAATCGTGTTGGCAGTCGAACAATGGGAAATTTTGATTAGTTTGAACCTTTGTGAATAACAATTTTATATGTATTAAAGTTACAAAGTATATATAATTAATTTAATTAATAAAAATAAAATAATGTTATTATTATTTAATAATAAAAAATAAATCCAATGGAATATTACTGATGAGCTACACGTCAAGACGATTGACGAATTATATATATCGAGATGACAAACACAATGTGAAGAAAATTGCCAGCACTAAATCTTTGAGGACAAATATTTTGAAGCAAGGGGTAATGTTACGAATATAAATTATATCAAAAGAAACAAACACAAATAAATGTAAATAATAAATAATCAAAATAATGATTATCTTAAATAGTCATTAGTAAAGTTAAATGGTGTGTCTAAAAGACATTCCCAGTCATGAAAAGACATCTTCATAGGTATATAATCCCAACCTTATTGTAACATTCAACATCAATTGTACATTTCATATATGTTAATAAAATATTACTTATAAATACCTTGTGTATTTTTACATTTAAAGTCAACAAGCTACATTTTTTGGGCCTTAATAATTTGGAAAAAAAATTATATCGTGTACTCGAGGACATTAAGACCTACAATCTAAAAAATGGATCGTTTGATAATGCTAAGACCCTTTTAGGTTGAACAAATGGAAGGCATTTCGATTTCAACTATATAATGGAATTCATATAGACATATATAGACATATATATATACACACACACACACACACATAGATACACACACGCACACACACACACACACACACACACACACACACACACACACACAAAACTTTTCTCTCGCCAACTACAATCCTTCCACTCACATTCAAATTTACTATGGAATTATAGAACGGTTTATCTCTTCCCTTCTCGGATGTTGTCATTTCTAGCACTCCCAATGGATGTATATCCCACTAAGTGCATCGAGAAAAGACTATATGGGATTGATAGCTCGATTACCACTATCATTACCAACGTACTAAAAAGTCTACAGTCCTAAAAGCTATCTTTAGTAAATCCATATGAGTTTTGAATCCTCACTTTCCAACGAAATAAAAAACTCACTTAACTAAGGTTACTCCATGTCCCAAATTAAAGAGGTATTTCTATCAGTTCACTTTTTTAAACGTAAACATCCTCCTTCCTCTCCTTTATTTTCTCATTTTTTAACTGATGTGAAAGATAGTCGTGATTATCTCTCCAAATTTTTAGCTAGAAGGAACATTAAATATATATTTAAATCATACCAAACATTAAAACAATTATTAAAAATGTCAGATGAATTTGATCGAATGTTGGGCCATGGATTCTACCAAATGGCTTTCTTGTGTGGGAAGTCATGCATAGGACAAACTAGAAGATCATTTAAATCACATCTCCAGTAACACATAATTGACCTCACTCATAGCCATGTATCAAGATACACAATTTCTATGCATTCTTTTCAATCAAGACACCTAATATGCATTAATCAAACAAAAATTATTTTCTTTGTGACATTCTACAACTCCCACATTATTTCTAAAGCCCTTCAAAGTGAAAAAATCTAGATAATTTTAACAAATAACATGAATACAAACTACGCTAGCCTTGGAAACCCCTAATTGAATTCCTCAATCACTAAGCCTCCTGACAACTTTTCTTTGGTTTGACTTCTCACACTCCTCCCCTCTCCCTTCTTTGGCATGGCTTCTCACACTCCTCCCCATCCCTTCGTCCGACTGACACCAAACCTTTTTTTTTCTTTATCATTTTAATATATTTTTCCTTTAATCCATTTTCCTTAGTATCTAAAGTGTATTCTCTTCCTCCACCTCACCATGTTTCCTTTATCTATTTCATTATGTTTTTAATTTACCTTAATAACTGGTAATCTAATTTTAACCTTAAACTCTAAAATTAATATTTTATTTTAATTCTTTTGATCCTCATCTCTATAATTAATATTTATATATTTTAATCATTCTAAATATCTTAACTTTAACCTCCCTCTGCTAGTGTAAATCTTAATTAATAACTACAAATTCAATAAATGAGTATAATTTTTCTAATATGTAATATTTCTTTTATCGACCATCCTCTTTTTCCTCTGATTTATATATCTGCTTGCACTCTTTTCAAATAATTAAACTTCATTAATCCCTAATCATATTTGTATTTTCCAACTAAAGCATCGATACACACTCTAGTTTCACAAGCTCATATATTAAGTATTATGGTAACTAACCTTAAAAATGTATGTAGCGTGGCTTTATAGGGAGATTTACAATAATAAAAAATTGGTTTATTGAAAAGAGGTTCATAATTTTATATTAGAAGAATGAATTTATATAATTGTTTTGTAATTAAAAAATGAAAAACAATTTTCTTAAAATGTATAATATACATCAAATTTAATTTTAGTTTCACAACATTTTTAATATATTTTATTCATATTTATAAAATCATTAATTAATAATAAAAATATTTTCACTAATCCATAATAAAACATAAAAAATAAAAAAATGTGTAATCTTATTTCCAAGTTATTTGTATTTATTTTATTTTTTATTTTGGAAAAAGACCATATAAAATAATTATTGTTTTTTTTTTTAAATTAAATCGTGCCAGACCATTGTTAGTTTCAATTATCTCAAAAACATCGTATACAATTGTGCTCAATATTAAAATTGTGCGTGTTTGTGTGTCGCTGATTCATCCCAGGTGTGTTATGGGTCAATATATGGTGGACCAGAAACTTAAAGATATTTTAGGACAAAATGGTTCTAGTAGATATTGTTTCCAAAGTTAGCCGCTGAGCTCACAAAGAAATAAAATATTGATCCAAACGAGTAAAAAAATCAAAGACCAGTCACGCCGCCTCTAGATTTCAGCATCCATTGAGGTCATTTTGATGGGGCCGGTCAAGGGAACTCTCTGTGTTGCAAGTATGAAGTGATCCCCCATTTATCCCACTCTCCCTTGAAGTGATTCCCCATTTATCTCAATCTCACTTTTTTCTTATCATATACATTCATGTTCATGGATCAAATCCAATTCTGAGATTGTCGCTCTCTGGACTCTTTGTTTCCCTAAAGGTTAGTTTGACTGAGCGTTAGGTGTTGAATGATTCTAAATTATTTATACATGGAATGATTCTAAATTATTTATTTCTTAATTTCTATTTTAGCAATTATAATAATTAAAAAAAATCATTTCATTTTTT
>APFE030934261.1:604-24872 GCA_000404065.3 Pinus taeda | reverse complement strand
TTAACTATAGAAATTCATGCCTAATTAATTATTGTTATTTCAAGTTGATAAATAGACTTTGTCACTATAATATAAGGAAAAACTATTGTATTTAAAAAAGCCATAATTCATTTCATATGGCACTTGTTCATATAATATTTTTGCCGGCAAAAATGGCATACTTAGTTTTGATATAAATGACTACTAAGAATATTATCTATAGCCCATCTAATAATTATTAATAATTAAATTAAAATTATGGAAGTCTCATTCCAAAATAAATAGTTAAATGGTTAGTAAAGTCTCATAAACATCAATCCATGAAAATGATTTAAATACTTACCTTAAGATATATTTTGCATTTTCAAGATTTATAAAATTATAAAAGAGGTGCGTTCTCTAGCCCGACCCCTAGCTATAGGTTATATGTTTGAGCGTGATAGAGAGCCTGATAGGTAATTGATTTGAGCCGCTAGGTGCTTCAAGCCAGAGCTAGGTAGAGAAATAAAGCCAGGCATTTCAGTATTCAGTATTCATAGTGGTACCAAAGTAAGAATCTGTTATAATTCAGTGTTGGTTCTTGCAGGTGGTTGTATCTATTAGAATGCCTTTGACCAATGCTCTCTCCCTCCATGTGAAGCCCTTCCATCCATCCCATCTCATTCGATCCGATCCAATTATTAAAAAGAGTTAATATATGAGTTAAATGTATATGTCTTGAAAAAAACATGTAAAATATTTTTAACCATAAAGATTCACTCACACTTTACTATGAAGATTCTTAAAATGTCAATAGACTTTGTTACAATATGATATGCCATAAAATATCAATACCACATGCCCAAAAATCCATAATGAGTTTCACATCAAATTATTTCATATATACTTTATTTTAATTTAATTTAACAATTTTTAAATTAAAGTAAAAATAAAAAAAGACATAAGAAACCTTTAATGGAAATGGTCACCTCTATTTTAATTACTATAAAATATCTAGTAGATAACCATTAAAGTTTATTTTTTAATTAATTTATTAATTATTAAAATTAAAATTAAAATTTAAAAATCTATTACAAAGATCCACCGAGTTTTAAGATAGGAGATAGATTCGGTTTTAAGATAAAAAGTGATGTGGTGTTCTTGGTTTAATTAAAACATCTTTTTAATAGTATTACTCATTAATAGTTAAATGTCCTAATATATTAGACATGTTCAACTCTAGTCTTACTAACTTTAAAAAAATCCTATTGCAAAAAATAAACACATGTTAACATTCTATTTTATATTCTTTAAGAAATCTATAATAAGAATTGATTTATTTAAAAAAACATTTATATTAAACCACTTAAATTATTTAACATACACTTTATTATTTTTACTCTAGACAACCTTGATTTTTATTGTTTAAAAACACTTTCTAACAAACTACAATATTATTTACAATACACTATTATTTTTACTCTAACAAACATACAACTAGAGAACATAAATATACCTACTTAAATTGAAATGATGATGATATTTTGCATTAATTACTGCAAATATATTTTAAGTTGTTTTATGCTATCTTGTATTACATCAACATCTATCTCAATTTGAAGTCATCCTCCAATGCTATAAGTAAGTTACGGAATTTCTTTGAAAGACACAAGAAAAACATGTTATAGTAATCTAGAAATATATCTCAAAAGGATTAATTATACCATAAAACAAGTTTCCAAAATTTATACCAATTACTTAGGGTTAATTGAACCTAATGATTTAGAAATATTAAAGTTTTAAGTTATGATTTTTTTTATTTTATACTTGATAAAGCATTTTTATTTAGGAAATGGAATTATAGATATTTAAATTCCATTTTCAAATAAATATAACAAATTAAGTAAAATAAAATTATTTAATTAATTAATATATTAAATTAATATATAAATTTTAATATATAATTGGTAACTATTAATAGTTTAACATTAAATTAATTTAACTAATTAGAATAATTAAATACTTTAATATTAAATATATATTTAAGAGTTTATATATATAATAAATATATATTCAAATATTTAGTAAAAATATTATTCAAAACAGCATTAGCTTCCTTACTTTATAACTCTCATTTTTTTATGAATTCATTCTATTTAAAGTGAAATAAGAAACCTTTATGTTTGGTTCGTAATTCTATTTCGATGTATTTATAAAAAAGTTAAATTAATTCAATGATGTTTGTATCTGAAAATATAAATTGATGTTTTTAACTTTATCAGTTATTATCAGCATAAGGATGAGATAAAAATTAAATAGAAAACTAATTTATATCAAAAAATGGTAATTTCAACGTAAAAGAAGAAAAATACTGAAAAGATACATTAAGATAAAAATATTTATTAATTAGTTATTTTTGAATTTTAATTTTAATAGTATACTATTATATTATTCTAATAATTATAAATTTCATTATAAATTACTAAATCAACTATTATCATTAAAATTATATAATATATTAATAAAAAGGAAATGTATATATATATTATTAATAATAGAAACTTATAAATTCAATATCAAGATAAATTAAAAACAAATAATAAAAAAAAGAGACCTAAAAAACAAATAAAGAGGCCTAGACTAGAACATAGACCAAGGGAAGGAAACAAAGGAGAAAAACTCAAGGGTTTAAGAACAAAGAGAAGGGACCCAAGAGTTGCTTAGCTTCCATCCATTGTCCCTATTAAGAGTCTTATTTCTCTTTTCAATCTTGATGGGTTCTCTTAATTTTTGGAGATCGAAATGATCAACCTAGCGAGGACCTGAGAATCCTCTAAGAAAATATAGTGCTTTGATAATTCAACATGTTCCTCTAGAGTAAAGGAGAAAGTCCTATAGTGTCTAAAGTCTATAGCATGCTCTTGAATCGTTTGGGGAACAAAACAATTAGCCTCTCCAAAATAGGGGGTTCCACAGAAACATGGAATTAAATAAACACCCTTCATGCTTTTGGGATCAATATGGTTTTTGACAGATCTTTAAGAGCCATGAATAGTTTTTAAAGTCCTAAAGGTGGAGCTAAACATTTATTTCCTCGGAATTCTAGCAATCTTGTCAATAGTCCGCTAGATAAACGAAAGCTAGACACTAAAGACCAGCTCAATCAACTCTTTTGTAGTCCTAGGTCCCTCACTAGCTTTAAAAAATGCCTGAAAACCTTGGAACTTATTATAACCATTATTCTTGAAAAAAATTAAGAGATGGGTTTTCTCATCGGTGAGATGGTCTTCATCATAAACTCTTAAAGCCCTTGTAGCTAGGGTGTTGAGAAACCCTAGCTTTGGGGCTTGGAAGTGATGAGATTTATCATGAATAGTATCTTCATGCTAAATCAATCTCATTACCTTTTAGCCCAAAAACTAGGGGTTCTCAACACTCTGTCTATAGGCTTTAAGGGTTTCTGATGAAGACCATCTAACTGATCAGAAATCTCATCTCTTAAATTTTTTCAAGAAGAATGCTTAGAATAAGTTCACAGGTTTCCAGGCCTTTTTAAAAGCTAGTGAGGGACCTAGAACTAGGAAATAGTTAGTTTAGGTGGCCTTTAGTATTGAGTTTCCCTTTATCCAGGAGACGACTGACAAGATTGCTATAATTCTAAGGACATAAAATATTAGCTCCACCTTTAGGCATTGAAAAACCATTCGTGGCTCTTTAAGATCCATCAAATACCCTAATGATCCCAAAAGCATGAAGGGTGTTTATTTAATTCCATGTTCCTGTGAAACACCTTACATTTGACAGACTGATCGTTTCATTTCCCTTTGGATTCAAGAGCACACAACATACCTTATACATTGTATGATTCACTCCTCTGCTCTAGAAAAACATGTTGAATTATCGAAGCATCATATTTTCTTAGAGGATTCTAAGGTCCTTGCTAGGATTGATAATTTCCATCTCCAAAAATTAAGAGTATTCATCAAGATTGAAAAGAGAAGTAAGACTCTTAATAGGGACGATGGATGTAATTTAAGCATCTCATGGGTCCCTTCTCTTCATTCTTAACAACCTAGGATTTTCTCCTTTGTTTCCTTCCCACTTTCCTCGTTGGTTTGTGTTGTGGTCTATGCCTCTTTTATTTTATTTGTTTTTAATATTCTCAGATTGAATTTATAGGTTTCTATTAATAATAATAATAATAATAATAATAATATATAAATATAATTCCTTTCTTTATTAGAGAAATAAAATTTTTAATGAGTCATTGTTTATATTTAATATAATTTTAAATGATAGGGTATTTGAATCTTAGTAAATTATATAATAAGATATTAGAAATTGTTAAAATTTTCAAAAATAATATTAATAAATATTAAACAATTAAATTAAATTCAAAAATAACTAATTAATAAATTTCTTTTTATGTGTTAATGTATATTTTCATTTATTTATATTTTTTCACTATTGAAATTCACCGTTGCATCTTTAATATAAATTAGTGGTTTGTTGATCTTTCTCCTCATCCTTGTCTTGATGATGAATCTAGATAGAGATTCCAATCTCGTGGACCCTAAGTTTTGGATGTGATTTCTCCAAAAGATCTTAGCTTAAATTAAGGTAACTATTTGTTACTAACAAATAAGTTTATTAGTATTAATTTAAAATTCAATAATAGGAGATTAAGTTTCATTTTATTAGAACTTAATAGTCAAAACCAGTTTGTTAACAATAATTATAAACTATAAAGTAATTAGATATTAAAATTAGATTTTTTTATATATCTATGGTATCTTGAATAGCAAAGAAAGGATTTCAAATTATTAATCAATGATTTTATAAAGTTTTTGAGACATGTTTTCATGATAATATGTCAAAATTCATTGTCAACGTGTTTCCAACAACTGGTGTTCATCTTCATGACAAGTGAAGAATGAGATCATGGCAACAAGTTAAATAGAGAGACCAACATTCCAAAGAGAAAAAACCACTACTTTGATGAGAAGAAATAGCTATATTAATTGACCCAACAATTAGAGAAGTTTTTATTTATTATTAATTAGTTTATTATTTCTTTAACTAATTTCTTATTTATTTAACATAAATTAAATAAATATATTTCTTTTGACTATAAAATTCATATATATATATATTATATATGTATTATTTTGCAATGTTTTAAAACTAGAATTTTGTTTAAATTAAATAAAAGTTAATTTTTTTTTATAATAAACAAATAAAATACCCCACCATATATAATTATTATTTAGAGATAATTATTATTATAATTATAATTGTATACCAATATATTATTAAGGATAAATTATTATCTTCTCTTTAATTATAAAACTAATAGTTTTTTTTTTTTATTTTTTTGAATTATGTCATATATTAGGATTAAAATAAATAGATAAATAATGTATAAATACCTTTTAAATTAAATAACACAAAGTAGGGGAAATAAAAAATAAATATAAAAAGGAACAAAGAGGAAGGAAAAAGCCCTAAGGGAAGGAGAAGATACCCATATTCCAAGAAATTCAAACAATTCTTTAGTCGAGGAAATAAAATTAAAACCAGAAAGAAAACAATAAAATCAAAGGAATGAAGAAGGAAAAAAATGGTGTTGGGTGGGGAGGGTTAAGAGGAAAGGGTAGGGATCCGAAAAATGCTAATTTCCCAACCGTCATCCCTGTTAAGATCACTCAGTCTCCTTTCAATTTAAATGGCCTCCCTTAACTTACAGTGATGAAAAGTAGCAGTCCTTGCCATAACCCAAGCCTCCTCAAATGCATATATGATGTTTAGTCTTTTTCACATGTTTCACCAAAACTGAAGACTAGGATCTCCCATGCTTGATGTTAGTTGTGTGCTCATGAATCCTCTTATTAATAGAGAGCCTAGTTTCACCAATGTAGGGCGTCCCACAAGAACATGATACGACATAAAAACATTTCATATCCTTTTGGTCAAGTTGGTCTTTTAAAAATTTTAAGGAGCCATGAATGTTGTTAAGGGGTATAAAGGTTGAAGGAACATTATGCTTCCTTAAGATTCTGTTGATCTTGTCAGTGGTCCTCTGCATGAAAGGGACATACACCATTGAGAATCAATATTTTGTGTATTTCTTAACCTTGGGACTCAATTGACCACAAGGATATGAAAGGTATTTATGCTATACCATGTTCTTCTGGGGCCCCCTACATTGGTGAAACTAAGTCCACTATTAATTAGAGGATTCATGAGCACATAGCCGACATAAAGCATTGGAGGACTCGGTCTTCAACTTTGGCGAAACATGTAGAGAAGACTAAGCATCATATATGCATTGAGGAGGCTTGATTATTGCAAGGATTCCTCATTTTCATCATCGTAAGTTTAGGGAGGCAATTGAAACTGAAAAGAATCCAAGTAATCTTGATAGGGATGATGGTTGGAAAATTAGCAGTTGTTGGATTCCTACCCTTTCCTCTTACCCACCCCCCGAGTGCTCCCTTCCCCATGTTTTTCCCTTCTTCATTCATTTGTTTTTATTATTTTCTTTTCTAATTTTCATTTTATTCCCTCAACTCAAGAATTTTTTGCATTTCATAGAATATGGGTCTCTTCTGGTCCCCTTGGATTTGTTGCTTTCTCTTTGTTCCCTTTTCTATTTATTTGTTTCTTTTTCCCATCCTTCGTGTTATTTAATTTAATAGGTATTTATCACTTCCTCTTTTTTACTCCTAATATGTCTCATCATAATTCTAATAAAAGTATTAATATAAATATAGATATACTTTACTTTGTTTTATGATGAAAAAGAAGATAATGATTTAGCCCTTAATAATTATATATTGTGTATTTATTTTTTTATGTATATAAAAAAAAGATTTTATTTTACTGTAAAAACATCCCCACACACAAATATATATAGGTATTTAAAAAGCATATATATCCATTTATATTGATATTTAACTAAATTAATTAATTAATTAATTAATTAATAAAAATTTCTCTAATTGTTGTTCGAATCAAATATAGTCATTTCTTCTAGTCAAATGTAGTTGTTTCTTTATAGCCATTGGATTTAACTTGTTGCCATGATCTGATTCTTCATGTTGTCATAAAGATGGACCACACTTGCTAGTTCGAACCGTGTTGACAAATGAATTTTCGTGTGATTATGAGGGAAAACATGTCTCAAAAATATGATATGGATCACATAAGCCTTAAATTAATAATTTTTATAAAATTAATTGAATTATTATATAGAATAAATTATTTCATTTACCAAAAAAATTAACAATTAATTAATTATATGTTAAATTTAAAATTTTCAATAAAGATTAATAATCATTCTAAAAGTAGATATCCCTTAGGTGTGGGGCTTGTTGGATAGGAAATGGGCTGCTAAGACATTTGTGTCATTGTGCATGTTGCAAGTTCAAACTTGACTTAGCCATGCGTCATACATGGGGGTGGTGCAGTTGGATCTTTAAGTTATAGTGGTAACCATTTGGAATCGACCCTGTGTCACTCAAGTATGAGAGCCAAGTTATACAAGTAGCCATCGGTGATCAAACCTGTGTCACATGAGTACGAGAGATGATACATTACCAATTTTTGCGAATCATAAAAAAATGATTAGAAAAATATATATTAACATATATATAAAGATATTTATATATTAAATTTAAAATTCTCTCGTATATAGGTATGAAATAAAAAATTGTGTTACAACGGGATATGAATATAGATATTATAAATATATCTAAATATTTTTGTTATAATTAAAATTTTTGTTTTTAGGATATTTAATATTGGTTAAGTGGTTGAAGGAATAAGGAGGAAATCATATTTTATAATAAAGTGAATATTAAAATATTATTAATTTATTATTTAAAATGAAGTTGTGAGAATAAAAACTTAAAAAGGGAAAAGGAAAATAATACATTATAAGAAAATGATCAACCTCAATATAAAAGATAAAATTTATCTCTACATCTTGACTCTTGTTAACAAGAAAATAAGTATGCCCAAAATAAGAACAAACTCTTATGAACTTATAGTGAGTCAAGGCTTTCTTCATTTCAAAGGATTAAAGAGTATGTTACCTCATGACACCAAGAGTGTTGAAAATGAAAATTTGCTTTTCTTAAAATGTCCATTTTATATTTACATTGAATTTTATTTACAAAATATTTCTTTGATTACAATCCTTCTTAACCTTTAAAGTGATAAAAATGTCATGATGATTAACGTCTACTAAGACCAATATGGTCTATTGGAACTTAATAAAGTAAGTGATTAACTGAGAATTTTTAATATTTTATTTCTATGGTAAAAATAAGGGAGTGAAGCATTATGTGATCACTATAGTATTGTTGACTTAATCAGTCAAGAAGGTTGGTAGTCTATAAAATGTTTTCAAAAGGAAAATAGATGTGAGTAAAGATCGGGAAATCCAATAGAAAGTGATTTTCATCTTTGACTCTCTTAGTATCTCAAAGGAGGTAGGCCATTTCATCCCAAGGTGTTTTCGGAATAGACCAATGTGTGACTTCACTTCAAAGTTCATGGGAATTAGTTCTTATCTTTGCAATGTTTCTTTTCTTCTTATCATTGGTCAAGAGAAAAAGATAATTTTTGTTAGCAAGATTGGGGTTAATCACCTCCTTTGGTTGTTATCACTCCACAACTTATCCTTAAATTTAGAAGTAATTGTGTTTTTAATATTATCCTTATTCTCCAAGATGATCTCCTCCTTTATCTTCCAATGGTCGATTCAAGACTAGGCATCCCTATGCTAGCCTCACTTGAGCCAAAGGTGGGGGCTTTGGCTAGAGTTAGAAATAATTTTGGGTAGCCTCTTGACTTCCATGTTGCATAACTTCTTCTTGTACATTAGATATCTAAACATATACATGCTTTAAATAGGGGAAACACTAGCTTCAATCAAGAGAATAACATAGAGAGTATTTCCTTTAATATTGAGGTTCTAAGTTATAAATTACTTTTGGATAATCTCAATATTTCTCCTTTATTCTCTAGAGATATTGTAGCCACACACCTCATATCCATATAAAATAACAAGGTGACGACAGTCTCAAAGAGAAACCTTCTTTTACTCTAAACCCAAAGATCTATCAACTTACAATTGTTTTCAAGCTCATACTTATGTTTCCATCCTCTTATAATCATTTTCTCAATGCTATAATTCTATTTGAATTGATGGTGAATGTCAATACCTAAATATTTCTGTTAAAAAACCTTTGTTAAGTAATTTTTATCATATATAAAATTATCATATTTGACCTTTTTGGATTTAACTATCATAAATTTAGTCATTTGAGTGTTAACAAGCATACCCCATATTGAAGCAATAGTCATGGAGGTTTCTAAGCTTCTTGTGAAGATCATCAAGGCTTATCGTAAGGAGAATGATATCATTAGCATAAAGGAGAAGATTAATGAATATACTAGTGAGTTTAGATCCCTTACAACCAACAACTTCTAAACACTCTTCTAGTTTATCAATGTAAATTCCAAAAAGGGAAGTGTAAATTCCTAAGAGTGACAAGGTGGTCAATAGTTGAGTGATGACCCCTAAAAATATCTTTCCCTTGGGTATTTTACCATATATTTCAAGCTAAATTCTAATATACATTTCTAAAATAATCCCATATAATTTGGCTAAAATGTTATGATAGGCCTATAGTTAGAGGGAATATTTTTATCCCCACTTTTAAAGATAGGCACAATAAGGCTTTCATTGTATGGGTTAGGAAAGTTGTGTTTCACTATGAAATTGAGGAATTTGTGAAGATGCAAGATGAGGATAGACCTTTCCATTTTCTGGAATTGAAGCCTGGTAACCTTTAATATCCCTAGCTTTCCCATTAGCTAGCTTCTTAATCCTAAACTCCATGTCTTCCATATAAAATTTATCTTCCTTTATAGGAGTGCTTATGATGTTTCTTGTGGCATTAGGGTAATGATAAAGTTTCATAAGATAGATATCCCATTTTTTTTAGGGGGTCAAATTATTTTCTTTCAATTTACGAACAAGAATATTCTTCTAAAAATTTCTATGCTCAACTTTACTGAGGTTAATAAGACGCTCTTATCTCTTATTTATATAGTACATTTTCTTCTTTTTGATGAGAGCATTGTACACACTGATTTTTTCATACGTTACTGTTTCGTAGGAACATCTCTAATTGCTTTCCTAATAGATTTAAAATCATTATCATACCAAGGGTTGGAATATCTATTATTCCTTTTATATGATTCCTTGGTAAAGAATTTGCTAATGGTACTAGAAAGGATACCAGTAAAATTGTGGTAGATATGATCAATGTTATTGTTATACGCTAAAAAACCTAAAGCCCTTATTAAATATTTTAAGAAGAGATCCATTTTACTTTTGTCAAAGCAAATGAATATTTGTCTCCATTGTTTTGCATGTGGATAGTGTACATATCAAGGTTAAGGGTTCAAGATATAAATTTGCAATAGGAGTCAAGCTCGTGGTCATTTATGAGGTCAAAATTAAAAATACGGTTGAGCACGTGGGTATCAAATATTGCATAATCCACAACATTATTGCCATGCCCATGAATACAAGTCATTCAGCGAGAGGTAGGATACTTATTAATCTCTTTACAAATAATAAGGACTTGGGAACTACAAAGCTTGATTAGCTCAGAACCAAATAAGTTCTAAGTAGTTTCTTCAAAATTTCCTTTCTATTTACTAGCTAAGTCGCAATCACTATCAAGCCATAGAGGGTTAGAGTTATTACTTGATAGAGTGGCTTGGTGAGTAGGATTTCTAGCATTGAACTCCCCAAACAAAAGGATGTTTCCTTCATTCCTTATACTATGGATATCGTGTTCTAAAGAAATGAAGGGGCAAATCTTATCCAAGTCATTATTCGTATAAGATGTAGAGCTAATAGGAAAAAAATAACAAATTGCAAGAAAAATCCTATTGACAATAAAGTGAGATATTTTAATCCAAATGTATTGATTCATGAATCTAATCTTATGGAGCCTCATGATGATAATAGTATGATGATCTCTAAATACTTTTTAATAATTTTTAATCCTTGTTTAAATTCTCTAAAACCATATATTATTATTATTTTTCATTATAAATACAAATATTACATTATATATTATATAACCACATGCTTATATATTTATAGTATTAATTATATCAATTTATTCAAATTAGTATATTTTTATACATGGTAAATTATACCTTGTAATTTTGTGACTTAATATAAATTTATATCTAATATAGTTAAATTTAGATTTATTTATTTTTATAGGTTGTAAATTCAATATTTTGTTTCTATATTTATAAAAAAAATGTTTTTAAATTTAATTTCTTTATTTTATAAATTTATAATTTATAATATTTTTAAATAATTTAATATAGTTTTAAACCTTTCACAATATTAACTTTTTTAATTCAACGAGCCTCTTTCCGTTCTTTTTACCCATAAAAAAATTATTATTAAAAAATCTATGTAATAGTTTATCTTCTTAAGATGTTAATAAACCTTAATCATCATCTCCTGTAAATTTATTTTTCATTCAAAATCATCTCGATAAATATTTACACCTAAAAAGAATTTAACACTTCATCTCAATCATGTAATTAAAATATCTAAAATAAGTTTTTTCGAAAATAAGTTTCTAATTCTATTAAATAATTATTTTACTTTGGAGAGAGCTATTGACCTAAACAATTAAATCCTCCATCTCAATCATGTGATTACATTATCAAAATAAGTTTTTAATTTTATTAAATAGTTATTTTGCCTTAGAGGGAGTGAAATCTAATTTCTAACTGCCGCATTATTACTTTAGAAAACTATATGTTTTTTCCTTGCGACGTGATGAGATCTCAGGTAGCAAATCGCATGCATATTTGGAGCCTCCGTCTGTTCACTTGAATTCTTCCGATTGTGATGTTGCGATGCAATTTGATTACAAATCGCAAATCGCACCATATGTTAGTGCTCTATTTTTTCTTCTTCCGCCGAATGCAATTTCGCGATGCAATCGAATCGCAAATCGCAAATTTCATAATTAAATGGTTGAAATACAGGGCTGCAACATGAAATTGATGTGGAGTAAAAGTTTCTTTTTTGATGGCCGTTTTTGTCAGCAAAACAGTAAATGAAATTCACTATGAGTTGGTAAATGTAGGTAAGTTTTTAATTTTATTAGTTTTTAATTCACGGGTGTAGTTTTTGGTTTTATGACACAAGTAAGACATTTGTATTGTAATGTTTTTGTTGTTCATTTTTTTGTATTGAAACTCACAGCAGTGCTAAACAAAAAAGAGAACAGAGCAGAGTGAGGGAAGATATATATGCTGCAGTGCATATGTATCTCTTGTTGATTGAAAATGTAATGTGGAGAATGCAGCAGGGGATATGTAAGAATTTTATTTACAGCAATAAATGTAAATGAAAAATTTACATAGTGTAGTGTAAATCTTTTCAAAAGGAGACACAGTAATTTTTTTTAAGTTCTTGGTGAATCCCTCTGTTAAGAGGATGAAGTTTGTATCAGTCTTTTATTAATGAATACAAGGCTTTTGTGGGTGTGTGTAGTACTTTGTTCTTAGAAAATAATTTGTTTATAACTTCTGTGTGTTAAGATCATGGAGAAAAATAGAGCATTGTCTCTGTGTTCAGTTAATTTGTTTTTTTTTGGAATTTTACAAGAAAAATTCCCAACAGTGGTATCCGAGCTGTCCAGGCTCTTTGAAGGTGTCAAAGAAGCTGAAGAAAGGTTTCTTGCTACAACAGCTTCTCCAGTAGTGTGAAGACTCAGTCAAAAATCCAAGGTATCTTTCAAGTTACTTTTTTGTGTTGCTGTTGAAGACAGTGAATTATTTTAATACACAATCAAGCATTTTAAAGCACCAGCATGGGTATGTTTAATACTCAACTCCCATGGTTTAATGGGAAAAACTATGACTATTGGGCAATAACCATGAGAGCCCTGTTTGCCTCACAAGATTTATGGGAACTTGTTGAATATGGGTTTGAAGAACCAACAGATGAAAATGAGTTTAACAAATTAACTCAAGCATAGAAAGATTTGTTGAAGAGCAATAGGAAGAAGGATTCCAAAGCCCTCGTATTTTTATATTAAGCAATGCATGAGAGTGTGTTTCCAAGGATAGCAGTAGCCAAGACATCCAAAGAAGCATGGAAAACTCTCAAGACAGCCTATCAAGGCATGGAGAAAGTGAAGACAGCAAAACTACAGTTGTTGAGGAGAGATTTTGAAAATTTTTGTATAAAGGAGTCAGACAATATTGACTCATTCTTCACACATGTGATTGTTCTGGTCACACAAATAAGATCTCATGGAGAAAATCTTGAAGAAAGGAGGATTGTGGAGAAACTGTTGAGGGTCCTACCCTCAAAGTTCGATGTGGTTGTCACCACCATAAAAGAGACAAAGGATCTCTCAAACTTTTCAGTTGATGAACTTCATGCATCACTGATAACACATTAGCAAAGGTTGAGTAGAAATGAAAACTCATCTCTAGAGCAAGCCTTCAAGACCCAGATCTCCTTGGAAAGAGGAAGAGGTCAAGGCAGAGGAAACAAGAGAGGAAGAGGAAGAAGCCAAAACAGAGGTGGAAGAAACAGTCCAGCAAATGCTCAAGGAAGAGGCAGTGATCCAAATTAGAACCAAGGCCAAGGAAGCAACCAACAAAGTGGACAACATCATGCTCAAGGACAAAGGTATGAAAAATGCAATGTCCAATGCTATTATTGTAAAAAATATGGGCACTATGCCAATGAATGTAGAAAGAAACAACGTGATATGAACAATAGATCTAGTGCAAATATCACTAGAGAAAATATCAACCAAGATAATGTACTGTTAGCTTGTAATATGGCTGAAACAAACAGTGAAGACATATGGTTTCTAGACTCCAGTTGCAGCAACCATATGACAGGAAACATAGCTTTGTTTTCTGCTTTAGATCAGAATGTGAAATCACAAGTCACACTTGGGACTGATAGTAAAATTTTTGTTATGCGTAAAGAAGAAGTTAAAATATTGACAAAGAAAAGTGAAAAGAAAACCATAGCAGATGTTTATTATGTTCCCGGAATGAAATGTAACCTCTTAAGCATTGGGCAGCTTGTTCAAAAGGGGTACAATGTTTTCTTTGTGAATAATGCATGCACCATTATGGATAGAGCACCCAGCAAATGATGTATTGTTGAAGTGAAGATGACGAAGAATGGGATGTTCCCTCTCAAAATAAGGGAAGATTTGAAAAACAAAGAAGTAATTGTAGCAGTTACCCAAGAGGCTTTCCAAAGCATACCAAATGATGAAAATTGGTTGTGACATTTGAGATTTGGACATCTCAACTTTGGAGGTCTTAACTTGCTGAGCAAAAAAGGAATGGTAAGAGGATTGCCATTGATAGAGAAACTGGACAGCCTTTGTGAAGGTTGCATTTTGGGAAAACAACACAGAGAAAGTTTTCCATTAGGGAAAAGCATAAGGGCAAAAGCACCCTTAAAGATTGTCCACACAGACTTATGTGGACCAATGCAAGCTCTATCACTTGCACGCAGCCAATATTTTCTAACATTTATTGATGATTTTACCAAAAAGACTTGGGTTTACTTTCTAAAGAACAAAAGTGAAGTGTTTGAAATTTTTTGGAATTTCAAAGCACATGTGGAAAACTAAAGTGGGCTGCATATCAAATTTCTGAGAATTGATAGAGGAGGTGAGTATATCTCCAAAGAATTCCTATGATTTTGTAGAGAAAATGGAATACACAAGCAATTTACAGCAAGTTACACTCCGCAACAAAATGGTGTTGCTGAAAGGAAGAATAGGACCATCATGGATATGGCAAGGAGCATGTTGAAGGCAAAGCATTTGCCAAACGAGTATTGGGCTAAAGTTGTAAAGTGTGCAGTATATATTTTGAACAGGTGTCCTACAAAAGCATTCATGAACAAAGTGTCGGAAGAAGCATGGAGTGGGAGAAAGCAAAGAGTCACCCACATGAAAGTTTTTGAATGTGGCTTATGCACACATTCCAGATCAGCTAAGGAAGAAGTTGGACAGCAAAGGGGAGAAATGTATTTTCATTGGATATAGTGAGGAATCCAAAGCTTACAGGCTATATATCCCATCTACCAAATTTTTTTTGTGAGGAGAGATGTTCAATTCATTGAGGAGGAAGCTTGGGATGGAAGCATAGAGAAAACAATAAATGTTAAGAACTATTTGTCTCATGATGAAGATGATGATGAGATGGCTGAAATGCATCCCCAAACAGTAGTGCCAACACAAGGATAGCGAGAGACACCCTTGAGGAGAAAGTAGAATGCTTCTCCAAGCACACCACAAGGAGGAAATTTGATGGGATGAGATCTGGGTATAAGCCCAAAATCCCAATTCCATTAAAACTCGAATCTGGGCCTCTGGGTTATGACCCACTAAGTCTTATCAGAAGCGTTTTCATCTTTGAACCTTTTAATTTATAACCGTGGATCTTCACTAAAATCGTGCCATCACTCTTCATTCCTAGTTCAATTTTGTGTTGTGTCTGCATCCATGTACAAACCGTGCAGTAAACACCATCTGACAAACAATTTAACAAATTTAAGGCAGCTTGACGTTCATCACTGCCAACCATATATGCAATAATAGAGAAGATACAAGCCCGTTGTTGGAGAACAAACATGAAGCCAATGATACAATTGTAACATTTAGTTGTCTCGATATTGAATTCATCTTGGAAGAGAAACCGAGTAAAAACAACATAATTTCCAAAGCAGCAGAAAACCTCTGTGCACAAACAAAACTCAGGACACCAATAACTACCACAACCGCAACATATTTCTCTTCTCAGAAACAAGATAATTAACCTCTGCCCTCTACCATATAGCGTAATGATTGGATCAATTATTCTGTTCTATCCATCCAGGGAAAGGTTGAGCATATGTGCTTTCTACAATACTAGAACGAACAATAACTATGGTAAATCTTTGTTGCGGCTTCTTTAATCTTATTTAATTACAGTCAAAGGAAATCATTTCATCACAATCAGAATAATGCAATCGACTGTGGAGAGTAAATGCAGATGTGGAAACATGTTGCTGCCAAAACTACCACTACAAGGCATATAACGAGCACAACAAACATATCTGGACATGTCATTGTATAGTGCTCGCTTCCGCAGCAAATAAGAGGCACATGATTCAGAACACAGGATTACTATCGTAAATTTAAACTGTAAAAAACTATTAATTCGATACACAGAAAATCGACATAATATATATATAGCTTTGATTATATACAAAAGACCACTTGTTCTAAGGCATTACAGCCTTAGCCAATAAATCCACACAAGCTACATTGTATGCTCACTAGTTGCCCCCTATCCCATGCATACGAACATGCTTATAAAGCATTTACAAAGGCGTGAATCACAAATTCTCTCCCGAAATCACTCAGCAAACTTACTTAAATCTCTCGTTGCATTCCTGGAAAATAATCACAATTAACTAAACCTTATCGTTCCAGCAAATTAGATCTGTTTTAAAGAAGATTTTTTTTCTATTTTCCTCTTTCGAAAGCTCCATAATGCATGCACGTAGATAATATACCTGTTTTAAATCTGCTTTCTGCTTTAAATGGGCTTTAACTTTCCTGGTCTTCGATGGCTTGCGTTCGCTGGATTTTGCTCCCGCATCAGACTCCCGAGGCACAAAAATTTATGACCTCCTGGTCATATGTTTCTCCCGGTCTTCGTAATATCTTTAACTTGTGAGCTACAATCAACCTCTGCAACAACAAGTCCTCCTTATTGCCTCTTACCTCACCAAGCTCTCCTCTGGACTTGGTCTTTTGGTAACTGCTCTAGGCTATTGCAATCTTCTCACCTTCCTCTGCTGCTACCTACACAAAATATAAAGACCATACCTATTCATACTTTATTAAGAACTGTACCTCCTTCCGCAGAATCTTTTACTGCTCTGATACCAAACTGATGGGATGAGATCTCGGTATAAGCCCAAAATCCCAATTCCATTAAAACTCGAATCTGGGCCTCTGGGTTATGACCCACTAAGTCTTATCGGAAGCGTTTTCATCTTTGAACCTTTTAATTTATAACCGTGGATCTTCATTAAAATCGTGCCATCACTCTTCATTCCGAGTTCAATTTTGTGTTGTGTCTGCATGCATCTACAAACCGTGTAGTAAACACCATCGACAAACAATTTAACAAATTTGAGGCAGCTTGATGTTCATCACTGCCAACCATACATGCAATAATAGAGAAGATACAAGACCATTGTTGGAGAACAAACATGAAGCCAATGATAAAATTGTAACATTTAGTTGTCTGGATATTGAATTCATCTTGCAAGAGAAACTGAGTAAAAACAACAGAATTTCCAAAGCAGCAGAAAACCTCTGTGCACAAACAAAACTCAGGACACCAATAACTACCACAACCGCAACATATTTCTCTTCTCATAAACAAGATAATTAACCTCTGCCCTCTGCCATATAGCGTAATGATTGGATCAATTATTCTGTTCTATCCATCCAGGGAAAGGTTGAGCATATGTGCTTTCTACAATACTAGAACGAACAATAATTACGGTAAATTTTTGTTGCCGCCTCTTTAATATTATTTAATTACAGTCAAAGAAAATCATTTCATCACAATCAGAATAATGCAATTGGCTGTGGGAGAGTAAACGCAGATGTGGAAACATGTTGCTGCCAAAACTACCACTACAGGGCATATAACCAGCACAACAAACATATCTGGACATGTCATTGTATAGTGCTCGCTTCCGCCGCAAATAAGAGGCACATGATTCACAACACAGGATTACTATCGTAAATTTAAACCGTAAAAAACTATTAACTCGATACACAGAAAATCGACATAATATATATAGCTTTGATTATATACAAAAGACCACTTGTTCTAAGGCATTGCAGCCTTAGCCAATAAATCCACACAGGCTACATTGTATGCTCACTAGTTGCCCCCTATCCCACGCATACGAACATGTTTATAAAGCATTTACAAAGGCGTGAATCACAAAATCTCTCCCGAAATCACTCAACAAACTTACTTAAATCTCTCGTTGGATTCCTGGAAGATAATCACAATTAACTAAACCTCATTGTTCCAGCAAATTAGATCTGCTTTAAAGAAGATTTTTTTTCTATTTTCCTCTTTCTAAAGCTCCATAATGCATGCACACAGATAATATATCTCTTTTAAATCTGCTTTCTACTTTAAATCGGCTTTAACTTTCCTGGTCTTTGATGGCTTGCATTCGCTGGCTTTTGCTCCCGCATCAAAATTCAAGTGCTTCTTCAAGCACTTGCACACCAAATGAAAGAGGTAAGAAGTTCAAAAATTTAATTGACATTTATGATGAAGGAATGAATTCCTTGTTTGCTTTGTATTGTCATGTTGATGACCCTATTCATTTTGAAGATGCAATTAAGGATAGGAGATGAATAGAAGCTATGGATGAGGAGATCAATGCCATAGAAAGAAACAAGACATGGGATTTTGTTCAGCTACCAAAAGTTAAAGAAGTCATTGGAGTTAAATGGGTTTACAAGACCAAAAGTAATGTTGAAGGCAAGATAGAAAGGCACAAGGCAAGACTGGTTGTCAAGGGATACAAGCAGCAGTATGGGAAAGATTATGAGGAGACTTTTGCACCGGTTGCAAGAATGGAAACAGTAAGAGCAGTGTTGTCCACAGCAGCACAAAACAAGTGGAAAGTTTACCAAATGGACGTGAAGTCAGCATTCCTAAATGGAGTACTAATGGAAGAGGTTTACATTGAGCAACCTCCATGCTATGAGAAGAAAGGCCAAGAGCACAAAGTGTGCAGATTGAAGAAAGTTCTTTATGGGCTGAAGCAAACACTAAGAGCGTGGTACAGTAGGATAGATTCCTATCTACTAGAAAATGAATTTGCAAAGTGTGAGGGAGAACCCACCGTCTACATCAAAGAAAAGTATGGTGAAATTTTAATTGTTGTGTTATATGTTGATGATGTTATTTCTACAGGTAATGATGACTACCTCATTGAAAATTTCAAATCAGTCATGAAAGAAGAATTTGAGATGACTAACATGGGTTTGCTGAGATACTTCTTAGGAATAGAGGTAGATCAAAATGAAAATGGAATTTTTATCTCACAAACAAGGTATGTAAATGAAGTATTGGAAAGATTTAATATGCAGGACAACAAGGCAGCAATCACCCCACAGTCATGGGATTAAAACCCAGCAAAGAGGACAGCAGCAAGGATTATGATCCTTGCTTGTACAAGAGCATAGTTGGCAGCCTCATGTATTTAACTACAACTAGGCCACATATAATGTTTGCTATTAGTTTAATTTCCAGATTCATGGAGAGGCCAAAAGAAACACATTGGCAGGCAGCAAAAAGAATTTTGAGGTATGTTAAAGGTACTAAAAGGTTTGGCATCCTATATAGTGTCTCAGAATGTTCAGATTTAGCTGGCTACATTGATAGCGATTGGGCTGAAAGTGTGGATGATCAGAAAAGCACATAAGGTTATCTCTTTCACATGGGTTCAGGAGCAATTTCATGGGCTTATAAGAAACAAACCATTATGGCATTGTTTACAGCAGAGGCAGAATACGTGGCAGCGACAGCAGTGTCAAGCGGTTTGGATGAGAAGGATGCTAAGGAGCCTATGCTAAGAGCAAGCAAAAGCAACGATTATTCTTTGTGACAATAACTCAGCGATTGCTGTGTCCAAGAATTTTGTGTTTCACAAACGAACGAAACACATTGATACAAGGTTCCATTACATGAGAGAATTGGTGAACAATGGAGAAATCGTTTTACAACATTGCAGCACTCAAGAATAGGTTGCGGACATTTTGACCAAGCCTTTGGGACAGAAAAATTTTGAGTTTTTAAGAAAATGTCTGGGTATGACTGATAGCCCAGTAGTTGAAATTAAAGGGGAGTGTTGAAATCTAATTTCACACTGCCGCATTATCACTTCAGAAAACTACATGTTTTTTCCTTGCGATGCAATGAGATCGCAGATCGCAAATCCCATGCATACTTTGAGCCTCCGTCTGTTCACTTGAATTCTCCCGATTGCGATGTTGCGATGTGATCTCATCGCAAATCGCACCATATGTTAGTGCTCTCTTTTTTTTTCTTCCTCCGAATGCGATTTCCCGATGCGATCAAATCACAAATCGCAAATCGCAAATTGCATAATTAAATGGTTGAAGTACAGGGCTGCAACATCAAATTGAAGTGGAGTAAAAGTTTCTTTTCTGACCGTCGTTTTTTTAGTAAAACAGTAAATGAAATTTACTATGGGTTGGTAAATGTAGGTAAGTTTTTAATTTTATTAGTTTTTTATTCACTCGTGTAGTTTTTGGTTTTATGACACAAATAAGACATTTGTATTGTAATGTTTTTGATGTTCATTTTTTTTTGTATTGAAACTTGCGAAACAAAAAAAGAACAGAGCAGTCAAGATATATATGCACGAGTATGTATTTTTTGTTGATTGAAAATGTAATGTGAAGAATGCACCAGGAAATATGTAAAAATTTTATTATAGCACTAAATGTAAATGAAAAATTTACACAGTGTAGTGTAAATCTTTTCAAAAGGAGAAAGAGTAATTTTTTTTAAGTTTTTTGTGAATACCTCATGAAGTCTGTATCAATCTTTTATTAATTAATACAAAACTTTTGTGGGTGTGTGTAATACTTTGTTCTAAGAAAATAATTTGTTTATAACTTCCCGTTGAAAAAAACATAGCATTGTCTATGTGTATTCAGTTGATTTGTTTTTTTTTTAACTTTACCAAAAAAATTCCCAACATGGTTACGACTTCCAAAGATGTTAATTTTTTTACATAACGAACTCGACTTTCAACCTACATAGAATAACGACTTACCATACTCGACTTTGGGTCCACATTGAATATCGACTTCGTAGGGGTTATCGTTTTATATCACAAACTCATGTTTGAATGAACTCTCAACATCGATAAACTTTCCCGCAAAGCAAAACAATATGGCATTTTAGTTTGCGTCCGTGACTGCCGTGGAGATGAAATTCCTGCTCCGCCAGCAGTATAACATGATTAGGGTTTTGCATTCGTGCTGATATTCCCTGGATTCCGCAAATGTCGGTCACAGAGCCGGCAGAAACATGTATATTATTCATAAATTTATACTATATATTAGTCATTTATATTATTCACTGTTAATCCCAATGTAACGAAAGCATCGAGTAACTTATATAAAAAATTTAAACATTTCTTTTTCCAGTCATTGCTGTGACTCCTCGATCTTCCTCGAGAATCAGATTATCCTCAGTCGTGCCCTTTCAAGGACCAAAACGACTTCTGTGACAGTGTACTGCACATCGAGCCCTAGATAGTGCAAAATTAAATTTGTTGAAGTTTGAGTCCGCCCATACGTATGAAGCCGCGTGTTGCGTCCACTGTTGCGTTGCAGGGACTCGACGAGGTTACATTGTCTGTTCACCGCATTTGTTGGCTTCTGCATCCATGTCGGGTTACTAAAAGGATAATATATTTCAGCGGAATTGAACCTCGGCGGGAAACAAGACATCGTATTTCACGAACCAAATGAATCGTAGGTGACGTGGCGGTTGCTTCTATGTCTGCCCTAGTTTAGAAAGGGCTAAATAGACTTTGTGTTGTGGATTTTTCTTGTAAAATCCAATATACATGCACACATAGTTAATGCTCTGTTTTCCTTTACTCCAGGATCTTTTTACACAGGGAAGCTTAAAAAAAAATTGTAGAGAACAGAATATTGCACCACCATAAAAGATTTCTATTCATTAAAATAAAAACACTAATACATATTCATCCTCTTTCACTCAGAGGGATTCACCAAAACATTTTAACAAAATTACTGTCTCCTTTGAAATTTTACACCACTGTGTGTAAAAATTTTATTTACATTCACCGCTGTGTGAAAACAAAAATTACAGGGATTTACAGATTTACCTTTTCACTGTTGTGAAACAACTCATGGTTTTATTGATACTACCCTCTAGTTTTCCTCTTTCACCTCTCCGCCCTCTCCTGCATCCTGTGTTTTTCTTACATTAAAAAAATTTACGCTGTTGCGTTGTTTTCTTGGTCTTCATTCTCCGCTGCATAAAAAAACCCTCTGGTTTTCCTCTTTCACCTCTCGGCCTTCCCCTGCACTGCTGTGCATCATGTGTTTTTCTTACATTAAAAAAATTTACGCTGCGTTTTTTTTCTTGGTCTTCATTCTCTGCTGCATAAAAAAACCCTGTTCTTTCCTCCCCGTGTGCAATACAATAAAGTTGAAGTCAACACTCTTACGATACATATGCGAAATAATAAAAAAAAACTTACATTACATTTTTACGCCCATACTTCCGTATGCAATAAATATTACGGGCCGTAAAAACATTAAGTGTATTACCAAAAACATGACATTTCATTAATCATAGAGTATGGGCTATAGTATTAATCCACACAACATTTAATTTTAGCAGACCCCGTATGCACCTTGGTTCAATCGGACGGTGGACAACATTGCCTTTAATCGGACGAATATCGGATGGCGATTTTTGACCGACATTTATCGTCCGATAAATGTCAGAGGGTGATGTCATCCCAATCCACCTGTCTGCTCCAAATTTCATCGGAGCCCCTTCGTACGGAAACTACCTTTAACATAAAGCGGTGCGATATGGTTGCTCGTAGTTTGTGGTTTTTACTAAGTGGTTTTAAGGTTGATACGGCGCGCGGTTGAAATTATAAACTCAACACTCCCCTTTAATTTCAACTGCTGGGCATTCGGTCATACCTAGACACTTCCTCAAAAATTCAAAGCTTTTCTGATCCAATGGCTTTGTCAAGATGTCTGCAACTTGTTCTTGTGTCCTGCAATGTTCTAGGATGATTTCTCCATTGTTCACTAATTCTCTGATGTAGTGAAACCTTGTATCAATGTGTTTCGTTCTCTTATGAAAAACTGAATTCTTTGACAATGCAATAGCTGAGCTATTGTCGCAAAAGATCACTGTCGCTTTTGCCTGCTCTTGGCCTAAGCTCCTCAACATCCTTCTCATCCAAACTGCTTGACATGCTGCTGTTGTAGCTGCCACATATTCAGCCTCTGCTGTAGACAACGCTACAATGGACTGCTTCTTAGAAGCCCATGAAATGGCTCCTGAACCCATATTGAAAACATAACCGGAAGTGCTCTTCCGATCATCAACACTTCCAGCCCAATCACTATCAATGTATCCAACCAAATCTGAATGTTCTGAGACATTATATAAAATTCCAAAATTTTTAGTGCCTTTCACATACCTCAGAATTCTTTTTGCTGCTTGCCAATGTGCCTCCTTTAGCCTCTCCATGAATCTGGAAATTAAACTAACAGCATACATAATATCAGGCCTAGTTGCTGTTAAATACATAAGGCTGCCTACAATACTCTTGTACAAACTAGGATCAAAATCCTTGCTGCTGTCCTCTCTGCTGAGTTTTAATCCCATCACTGTGGGAGTGATCGCTGCCTTGCATTCTTCCATGTTAAATCTGCTCAATACTTGATTTACATATCTTGCCTATGATATAAAAATTCCTTTTTCATTTTGATCTACTTCTATGCCTAAGAAGTATCTCAAGAAACCCATGTCAGTCATTTCAAATTCTTCCTTCATGACTGATTTAAAATTCTTAATGATCTGATTATCATTACCTGTGAAAATAACATCATCAACATACAAGACAACAATTAAAATTTTACCATCTTTTTCTTTGATGTAGACAGTGGGTTCTCTTTCACATCGAATTCATTATCTAATAGATATGAATCTATTCTGATGTACCATGCTCTTGGCGCTTGCTTCAGCCCATAAAGAGCTTTCTTCAATTTGCACACTTTGTGCTTTTCACCTTTCTTCTCATAGCCTAGAGGCTGTTCAACATAAACTTCTTCCTTTAACACTCTATTTAGGAATGCTGACTTCACGTCCATTTGGTAGACTTTCCATTTGTTTTGTGCTGCTATGGACAACACTGCCCTCACGGTTTCCATCCTTGCAACCGGTGCGAAAGTCTCCTCATAATCTCTCTCATACTGCTGCTTGTAGCCTTTGACAACCAGCCTTGCCTTGTGCCTTTCTATCTTGCCTTCAGCATTGCTCTTGGTTTTGTAAACCCATTTCACTCCAATGACTT